>ONZH01003031.1:0-39277 GCA_900303285.1 Rhinella marina
CTAAATAGCACAGTGATTAAGGTGAGGGCTACGCGGTCACATTTGTCACACCACATTTATTGTAATGATAGTCTACGGTGTCTCACTGCGACATGGTCCGATTGCGACGTGACAGTCGCAAAAAATCCATCCAGGTTGAATTTTTGTGCGACTACCATGTCCTAGTTGAAGCATGTCGCAGTGGGACACCATAGACTATCATTACAATAAATGTTGCATGACACATGTGGGAAATGTAGTTGTATCCCTTTGAGTTGCGCTACAAATGTCGCCGTGTAGTCCTAGCCTAAGGCATCTGACCACCTGATATTCAAACAAGCTGAGGGAAGCATTAACCCTACATAGACACAGGGAACACACAATTCACAGAGCCCAGTTCACACACTATAGAGTAAGACTAAAGCCAGCACGCACCACACAAGCAACCAGCATACATGGAACTGTGAACCACAACCAGTACGTACTGGTAATGAGTGTTACAGTGACACAGGAATAGTGGGGCACATTTATCAAAACCAGTGTAAAGGAAAATTGGCCTAGTTACCCATAGCAACCAATCGGTTTTCACCCTTTCATTTCAGAGCTCCTTTAGAAAATGAAAGGTGGAATCTGATTGGTTGCTATGGGCAACTAAGCCAGTATTCCCCTTCCCAATAGTTTTGATAGGCTTCTTTCATGGCCTACTTGGCAGAGCACATCAAAGCAGGTCTTCACTCTAGCAGACCTCCCAAGTGTCCCTCTTTTGGAGGGATAGTCCCTCCCTCTGTCCCTCTTTGCTCCTTAAATGTCCCTCTTTTTGCTCTGAGGTATAGATTTGTATTACTACATTTACAATATTGAACCAGAATGTGTTTCCCTGGTTCCTATCTATATATTAAAACCAACCTTGGGTATTATTTGATTCAATTTGGATTTCAGAAATTTTTATATTCAGTTAATTTTTTTGTGCTATTAAACCATAAGTGTCCCTCTTTGACCATCCAAAAAGTTGGGAGGTATGCTCTAGCCTAGCTTGCCAGGAACCCTCTAAATGCTAGCCAGGGGAAAATGGGACCAGCCCCTAACCTGCAACTGTAACCAAGACTGCCAGTTTAACTGTTTCCTCCCATACATAGCCTTTCATAGTGCATACACCTCAATCAGCGTTAGTCAACCTGAGTATTGTCACATTAACCCTTTAGCAGTGACGGGTCACTAAGTGTCCATCACCTCTTCAACCATTACCTTTGGCTAGGCTTGTAATTCAGATAGTAGGAGAACGCAGTGTTAGATTATAGGGAAAGAAAAAGGATCCTCTACCATCCATTACCTAAAAAATCATTGATTGTGAGATCCAGCATTTGTCTTCATATAAAAGCAGAAAGTTTATTCTATTATACTAAAGACATAAAAAGTACAGTACCGACGGCTGGTGTAAAGTTAGGCAAAAGTGTCCAGTCATGCACCAAATTTATCATCCAGTATGAACTACCATGATAAATTTGGCATATCTTTACATTGCCAAGTTTAAATCTACATTTTAGAAAGGATTAGTAAATCTCTATGAACAGTCAATAAAAATACATAAAATCAGTACAGAGATTAAATGGAATCTGTCAGTAGTTTTGACACTGCTAAACTGCTGACAGCACTCAGGCACCTTTTGCCTTTTGAGGAGTTTTTATCAACAGGAGTAGTCTGAATATGAAGTTTTATTCTGCCAGTGCTCAAGAGATGGAGCTGTGAATAATTATCTGTACTGAGCTGATTCCCAGCCCCTCCTTCCTCCTCTGAGTGACAGCTGCAGGGGCGGACTGGGAACTTAAAGTAGCCCTGGAGAAAAACCTGCCGCCCCATGTTTTAGGTGGGTCCAAATTGGCAGATGTTGGAACAACAGAAGAAGGCGGGGCCAGCAATAACATTATACCACAGTGCAGCAAAATATACCGTCACCCTCGCCCAAGATCTTTATATACTTTGATGGCAGCCATGAGAAGTGTTTGGATGGCCTCCTGGGTATCGTCCAACCGGGACATTTCCCTGTAGGCTCTATGGCCAGTCCGCCCATTGGAGAGGGACTGTGAATCAGCTCAATGCTGAGAGCACTTCACAGTGAGGCTCCACCTCCTGGGCACTGGCAGAACAAAACAACCAAAACAACATATTTACACTTCTCCTGATGATGAGCTGTGAAGCGGCTCACTGCAGAGAGCACTTCTTGTGTCTTCTTACAATACATTCATACTAACATATAAATAGCGTAGTATTTATAAGTTATGCACTCTGTAGAAGCAGCTTGAGAACATTAAGAAGGTCATGGATTTCTTGCTGTTTGATTCTTTAGCAAATTAAAAAAGAGAAAGCCGAAGATCTGCTGACATAGGCAGGGTTCGCCTCAATATTTTTTTGCTTGTAATATTCCTGGCAAACCTTCGCACTCACCAATATATTTCTGATCTTTGGAAGAGGCTCCCAGGAGCCCACAAGGCCTGTCATAATAATCTGCTTATTGGATTTATGAAGGCCAGGAGACAGAGTAATAACCCTTTTTGCTGTTTATGAAGCCAAAGGTGAATTGGATGCTTGACATTTCCTCTGACACCTATTGTTACATGCATGCATGATGTACCTGTAATGGTGTACCATACTGTACATCGGACTTAAGCAGTACTGGGGCTGTCATAGCTGTTTGACACTTATACAATTTCTAATCAATGAGCCACTTGGGCTGCTGCCTACATTATAGGAAACGTATTTGCTTTTAACTATGCTGTTTATGTTATAGTAGATATATACAGAGAGAGAGAGAGAAAGAGAGAGAGAGAGAATAGTATGTTAGTATGTGTATATATATATATATATATATATATACTAGCAGAAGGACCCTTCGCCTGGGTATATTTCATCTATTTCATTTAACGTTTCTGTGTGTCATTGCAGAAAGAAAGTCAATGCAGCTGACAGAAGTTGATTTTTACCTTCATTTTTTTCAATCCCCATTGGCTGCGGAGTGGGAGGGGGCGTGACCTGACCGGGTCGGGGAGTGGTTTAGCGGGACCTGGGAGGAGGTAAGTGCTTTTAAGTCCTTCTTTTGAGGGTGGCCTGAATTACAGGTAAATGCCATGGTAATTTATGAGGAAACACAGTGGGTAGCAGTGGAAGAAAACATTGCTTTGCATGGGTATATTTAATCTATTTCATTTAATGTTTCTGGTTGTCATTGCAGAGAGAAAGTCATCCTCCATCCCACCCCTGCAGTTGACAGAAATTGATTTTTACCTTCAATTTTTCAATCCCCGTTGGCTGTGGAGTGGGAGTGGGAGGGGGCGTGACCTGACCCCGGGCGTGACTTAGCGAGACCAGGGGCGGGGGTTTTAAGTCCGTCTTTTGAGGGTGGCCTGAATTACAGGTCGATGCCATGGTAATTTATGAGGACACGCAATGGGTAGCAGTGTCAGAAAACATCTTTTATTACTACTGAACGGTCGTAGTCTAAAATTAGTGTATTTCATCTATTTCATTTAGTGTTTCTGTGTGTCGTTGCACAGAGAAAGTCAATGCAGCTAACAGAAGTTGATTTTTTACCTTTATTTTTTCAATCCCCATTGGCTGCGGAGTGGGAGGGGGTGTGACCTGACCGGGGGCGTGGTTTAGCGGGACCTTGGGGGGGTTGCTTTTAAGTCCTTCTTTTGAGGGTGCTCTGAATTAAAGGTCGATACCATGGTAATTTATGAGGACACGCAATGGGTAGCAGTGGAAGAAAACATCTTTTATTACTACTGAACGGTCGTAGTCTAAGATTAATCTATTTCATCTAATGTTTCTGGTGTGTCGTTGCAGAGAGAAATTTACCCTCCAACCCCTGCAGCTGACAGAAGTTGATTTTTGCCTTTATTTTTTCAATCCCTGTTGGCTGCGGAGTGGGAGGGGGCGTGGCCTAACTGAGTCTGGGCGTGGCTTAGCAAGACCTGGGGCGGGGGGTTTTAAGTCCTTCTTTGAGGGTGGCCTCAATTATAGGTCGATGCCATGGTAATTTATGAGGACACGCAATAGGTAGCAGTGGAAGAAAACATCTTTTATTACTACTGAACGGTCTTAGTCTAAAATTAGTCTAAAACATAAGTTATATTTATGGTAACCGGAATACCCCTTTAACAGTGTCATACACAGCACTCTGCCCCTTTAAAGCAGTGAATAGAAATGGCTGGGTTGTTATTTAACTGAGCTCCTCAGCTGGCTGCTAATTACCTGGCTGTGTTGTTATGGAAACCTGCCCTCCCTGTGTGTATCTGTGCAGAGAATGGCAGTTGCGGTTCCCAGGCTAATATTGGCTAATGCAGGTCATATTTTGGGAATATCTTGGGAACGGTACGTCCTAGAGAGCTGAGACCTGGTCTAAAACCTTCCTGGACACCTGATGTACCTGAGTGCCGAATTTGGTGAAAATCGGTCAAGTAGTTTGGTTGCACATAGAGAACAGACAGACGGACAGACAGAAACTAATTTTTATAATATTAAGAGATATATAGATAGTGTATATATATATATATATATATATATATATATATATATATATATATATACACCGTATATATACATACATATTTAGTTTTTCTTATTGTTTATTAATATCAAACTTGTACATACAGAATTTTATTACTAATTTATTAAGAGAGTAAATACATATTCATGCAAAAGGAACCTCCATAAACACCCTATGCCTACGTAGTGATGCCTGGACTATCATTAAATAATATTTTAGAGGCTCTTGTGTATACCTGTTTAAGTTGATGTGCCTTTTTTGGGTGGTCTGCCATCTTGATTCCTTCTTCTGATATGGTTCGCAAATGCAGCCTACATTTCCCATGATGCCTCTGGCTTTGCAGAGACTAAGAGGTGGAGTATCACCACACTTGATCTTTGCTCTGAGTCCTAACGTATCCAAGGGAAGTGATAGATCATCGACATAAAACTGTTGTCTCCACACTCACACTGCAGGGTCTCAGTGTTTCCCATGTTATGGAGCTTCAGTCTGTTTGCCCTACCTCCTGCTTTTGATGGATAGCTTTCTCCCTGCAGGGAGTTGCATCAGAAAGGGTACACTGGAGGTTCTGCACACAGCAGACATTGTAGCTAATCATTATAGGGCCCACCCAGGGGTGTAACTACCATAGTGGCAGACAATGCGACTGCTAGGGGGCCCGGTCTTATTTGGGATTGTCGCCTCTGCTACTGTGGGTGAAAAAATTGGTCAGGGCTCTACCCGCTAAATAAACAATTTTTAGCAAATGAAGCAGTGGAAAAAATGGCCCAATGGTTATTGAAAGGGATTTAGGAGGAAACCCTTCTGTCCTGTGTGGGGGCCTGGTTTGAACCTTGCTATAGGGCCCTTACTTCTCTATGTACGCCACTGGCCCCACCTATTATATCACTACGTTTCTCTGTCTCCTAGATAAGGCAGGAATAATATCTTGGGCAGCACTATATGCATGGGGAGACATAGAGAAAAACGAGGGTGGTGCATATTGGGGAGGGGAGGTGTCTGAGATCTGCCAGGAGGGATGTAATGAACAATTATGTAATCCTGTGGTTCACAAGAAGCCAATCACACAAGAAAGTCATTGAACTTGTTGGTTGGCTGTATTATTAATATTGTAGATGCTTGGTAAACCATGTGCAACGGATGGGACACAGGGGACTTGAAGAAGCGGAGACAGGACCCTTGGCACTAGAATGGAGCACCATTGAATATGTGAGTGGCTTTTTTTCTTTATGTTAAACACTGTCAGAGCTGTAACTAAAATTGCTTAGTGGGTCGGACAACCCCTGTAAAGGGGTTGGCTAGGCTAGCATTTTTCATTTAATTCCTCACCCAGTGATACCTATGAAGAGATCTATACTTGCTCCCTGCCACTCTGTTTTGTTCCATGGCTATGTGCACTGAACTTCCAGTTCCCACCTGTCAACTTCCACATAGACAGAGTCACATGCACTGCTGCAGCCAATGACTGGCCTCAATTTATCTATTTATTTATTTATTTATTTATCTATCTTCTACCTGACATAGATAATAGATGAATTAGATATTATATAGACAGACGGAGATAGATAGATAGATAGATAATTACATAGATAGATAGATAGATAGATAGATAGATAATTACATGGATAGATAGATAGATAGATAGATAGATAGATAGATAATCGATAGATGTGATAGATAGATAGATAGATAGATAGATAGATAGATAGATAGATAATTACATAGATAGATAGATAGATAGATAGATAGATAGATAGATAGATAATTACATGGATAGATAGATAGATAGATAATTAGATAGATAGATAGATAGATAGATAGATAGATAGATAGATAGATAGATAGATAGATAATTACATGGATAGATAGATAGATAGATAGATAGATAGATAGATAGATAGATAGATAGATAATTACATGGATAGATAGATAGATAGATAGATAGATAGATAAAAAAGCAAACAATGGAGCCGCACTCACTGAGACCAAATAAGTAAGGAGTGCCCGCGGTTCAATGTGACCAGCATCCAACAAATAAAAAAATATACACTGTGGCACATCCAAACAGTGAATGAAGTCACTTCATTCACTGTTTGGATGTGCCGCAGTCTATATTTTCTTATAGATAGATAGATAGATAGATAGATAGATAGATAATTACATGGATAGATAGATGGATAGATAGATATCCAAAAAGCAAAAAACAGCAGCAGCACAGTCCAGTGAATATGGGTGCAATTCCTCCCAAGCTTTGGGCAAAAAAGCTTATTTTTCAATAAAATGGCAAAAGATGAGGCAGCACTCCAATAATTGAGGTTGGTGATGAATCTTTATTCCCGTGCACGGGAATAAAGATTCATCACCAACCTCAATTATTGGAGTGCTGCCTCATCTTTTGCCATTTTATGGATAGATAGATAGATAGATAGATAGATAGATAGATAATAACATGGATAGATAGGTGATAGATAGATAGATAGATAGATAGATAGATAGATAAATAATCGATAGATGTGATAGATAGATAGATAGATAGATAGATAGATAGATAGATAGATAATTACATGGATAGATAGATAGATAGATAGATAATTACATGGATAGACAGATAGATAGATAGATAGATAGATAGATAGATAGATAGATAGATAGATAGATAGATAATCGATAGATGTGATAGATAGATAGATAAATAGATAGATAGATAGATAGATAGATAGATAGATAGATAGATAGATAATTACATGGATAGATAGATAGATAGATAGATAGATAGATAGATAGATAGATAGATAGATAGATAGATAATTACATGGATAGATAGATAGATAGATAGATAGATAGATAGATAGATAGATAGATAGATAGATAGATAATTACATGGATAGATAGATAGATAGATAGATATAGATAGATAGATAGATAGATAGATAGATAGATAATCGATAGATAGATAGATAGATAGATAGATAGATAGATAGATAGATAGATTAATATTGGTCAAGTCACAGTATATATTGTCTATGATCTCAAGTTCAGAAGGTTGAAAATTGAAATTTACAGCTAATGCGTAATACAAAAAGTTAAAATTCTGCACTAACAGATTTGTCAAAATCTGGAACACGGCCAACAATAATATCAAGGTAGAATCTCTGAATAAAGAAATGTCTGTATTTTATTGATGCTGATAAGAGTAAGCAAAAGAAGACGGCATTGAATACAGTTCTATGAAATCATTTTTCACCTTCATTTTGTGACAATGTTATAAATCAGTTCATATTTCTAGACAAAGGCTTTTTAAAATGTTGGAAAATCATTTGCGCAGATATCTGATATCCTTGCATTTTGTACCTGGTCCTTTGTATTATTGGAAGTATATAATTATCAATCCCTAGAACTTCATTAAAGGGGTTGTCCAAGTTAAATACACCTCGGGCAGCCCCGGTACATGCGCAAAAATACCAAAAGAAGCGACATTTACCACTTTTTCTCTTCTTCCAGCGCTGCATTCTGCTCCTCCCTGCTGCTGATGTTGCAGCGGGCCATCCCCCAGGGCCCTGTTCTATAAAGATCACCTCCCAAGTGTAGGATTTGCCAAGTGGTGTAATTGCGCAGCCTAAAATGTCTCTAGTTATGTGTCACGGTGCTCCTACCTGGATACGGCTGGACCCCAGGCTTTGGCTCAGAAGCAATAAATAGGTGGAATAATTGAGGGAGTTGAAGAATAAACAAGTCCAGACCTTGAAATTGAATGGCAGCTTTACTTGGGTAGACTTGCATCCAAACAATTTTGAGGCTTGGTCTTGGTCCCAGCAGGGTTTAGCATATAACTGACAGGCAAACACAACTCTGCTCCCTCACTATTGCTCTCTGCTTTGCTGACATGCTGACTGTATAATTGGATTTCTTTCTTATGCTGCACTTCTCTCTGTAGTCAGACTAAAGTGAAGCCAGGGAACTTTACTCCTAGCTTTGGACTTCTGCCTCCCTGGCCAACAGAGCTGAAGGTGCTCTGGCTGGCATGGGCACATCCAGCAGTGATGTGCCCCTCCACACCTTCCCCTAGCAGGGGGTAAACTAGATCTGACTCTAACTGGTCCCCATCCTTCCTGCAGGAAGTAGGACTAGCCCACTTCTGCCCAAAGGGGGTAGAATGGAGTGGTTAGCTCCATTCTAGGTAACTATAGCTCTGCCTTGTTTGCTGCCACCTGCTGGTGAACCAGGCACATTACATATAAAACAGTTGCATAACAATACTGAATGCACATTATTGAAGGACCTGGAAAAGCATACACAAGATGACGTTATTTTAGTCATATAAGAAAGTAGCGGGGTGTAGGAGTGGTAAAACCCTCTGGGGTGTTACAATGTCATCTTCCTAGCTGCTGTGGTGATGTTCTGTGCATCCAATCTCTGGCCTCAGCAGCGCCCAAGACATCACCTCTGCAGCACTACCATCAAAGCAGCAAGTGAATAAAAGGAGTGAGCATGCTGGCCTTGTATAACAACTAAAAACACCACTGATTCCTAGAACAAGGGTGCAAAGTTGCTTTTTTGGTTAAGGGAACAACTGAGAGAAAACCTTTCTTAGAGTTCATAGTAGATATGGAGCAACCTCCATTATTTACAGACCATAATAGAGAGTGAATGCAAAAGAGAGTCATGACCCCTTTGGGGACATTTTTTTATGATTGCATTTTACTCTTACATTTGGGGCTACAAATACATTTTTCAATTTGTCTTTATTAAAACTGTACAGCCGTTTCTGAGATACATACAGAGGTTTAAAAAAAATCAGTCTGTTTGCAAGCTGTCACTTTGTGATTTCTTTGGATCCCATCATCTGACGGCCCATGTGTTTCAGCTATATTCCTATCAGTTTGATAAGAATTGAGCTATAAATGAGTGTTTATGAGGTCAAGAGATCAGATGATGGGATTCAAAGAAAACACAATGTGACAGCTTTCAAACAGACTGATTTTTAACCCCTGTATCTCAGAAATGGCTGTACAGTTTTAATAAAAACCAATTGAAAAAAAGATTTTTTAGCCCAAAATGAGTAAAATGCAAGAAAAATTGCCCCAAAGGTGTCTCTAGCCTTTAATAATGGGATTACATTTATTGTCGACTAAATGGGGTGGCCCTATAAAGGGGTTAGTCATACTACCCTGCTCAATCTACCCTGCTTACTCACTGGGACAAGCAACAATCTGACTCCTAGCAAGTATTGTACATGGTACCATTTATTAACATGGCACCCACTCCCGATACCCCATGGGTGACTGGACTGCCCAGCATGGAGTTGTGTCTCTCCACACCCAGTTTCAGATTCAGCTGGAGAGCATGTCTGGACAACCAATTGTAATCCATTATTCATTCTTCTCCCGTCCTCTCTGTTTCCATTACAATGTATTCTCAATGATCTGCGTCTCCTTGAAAAAGGAAAAAAAAACCCTTAAAGTTTTTATCTCCACCTCATCTATCAGTCTTATTTTGTATATTTTCTGTACAGTGTTAGACGCCCATCATCTTCCAGCACATTCTTCAGGAATAGCCTTGCTGAGTTGTTTGACTCGTATGTGGATTACTAAAGCCCTAATGAATTCAGCTTCTTCTAAAAAATATCTATTAAGTTTATGCAAAGCTGCAAAGCCGGGCTCCGGTTTACACTCATTTCTGGTCATCACTGGAGACATAAAGGTCACCGAGCAACTGAGCATCAGTGCTGGAAACAGATTTGATTCCACATTCTCTGGATTTACTACGTACTTGACGGTTTTTCAGCAAAAGAAAAAAACATGATTTATTAAAGGGAGTTTATAGGATTGGAAAAACAAGGCTGCTTTCTTCCAAAAACAGCGCCACACCTGTCCACAGGTTGTGTGTAGTATTGCAGTCACAAATGTGTGCCGGTCAGGCCCGTATTGCAGCCACAAACAGCGGGTCCGCAATATACAGGCACAGACCGTTGTACACCACATCACGGATATGGACCCATTCACGTTGAATTTGTTCTATTTTTTTGAAGTGTGGACGCATCACGGGACCAATTTATCTATCTGCGCCAGGCACACGGATGGTGGGACCTAGACCAAAATAGTCATGGCCTTACCCTTCAAGCTATTCCTCTAGTTTTAGGATTGGTCATGCAAACGACCATTTACACCCAAAAGGATTGAGTCCTGAATGCTGACTGTTTCCCTTTCTTCAAATAGGTCTTTTCTAATACCTAAGCTCGGACTCAAAGAACAAGGATTAGGAGACGCATACTGTAAAATGCAGCTGAATAGGAAGACTCAAATCGGGAGCCCACAAACAGTCCCAGTGATAAGATGACCCAAGCAGAGACTGTGGAATTCGAGCCATGATGGAGGAGTAAGTGCTGAGCAAAATATCTTCAGTCCACAGGGAAGCACGCAGGAGGATTTTCACAAAAGCCTGGACAACCCCTTGAACATTCTCTAAGACAGCGAAATGGAAAGTCAGCTCACTCTTCCCGTTCCTCTCTCCATTATGGGCCACATGTAATCTTGGTCCTCAGTGAGCCGGCAGTCTTCTCTCTCTCTCTTGCAGAATGTTATTTAGGAGAGGGTAGAAAAAGAGCTGTTAAGTGAGAAAAGAGTCATTTTTCTCTGATAAGATACAATATGTTACTGAAGTCTCTTATATCTCTACTATTGGTTTATGAAACGTTAATAACCATTTAGGGATCCTGCTGATAATAGCTTACTTTTTTCTCTCCCTAGACACATCAGAAAAATCAAGCTCTTTAGGGGTTAACAAATAGTTAAATGAACCTTCCTGAGAAAATTAGTGGTAAGGATGTTGATGTGGAATTAATGTATTTCAAGGCGAGAACATTAGCATTAATTCCTTGTGAGGAGTAAATGAAATGTCACTGTGTTCATGCTACTGGGACAAAATGACTCTGGAATTAATAGACGTGACAGCGCAGAGCAATTTTAGCAGCAGTCTATCTCGCACCTACAGCACATACAGGGGATTACTGCTGATTGAGCTGCGTTACGACAATCGAATTGTTCATGGGTTAAAATGGGGAGTCACGTTTAAGAAGGAAGTTGGGGGATCAATGTAACAGGTCAAAGTAATTGACTTTTCAAAAAGACGTGGCCTCTTTCAGCTGTCATTTTGAGTACATTTCATATAAGACCTCATGCACATGGCTATATAACAGCTCCATATAACATCATAACATCAATGTTGTACCTGTATCATAAATATATTCCCAAATACCTTTCATTGATTATAATGGCTCATTTTGTCTAGGGAGCAATCATTAGGAGAACTAAAACGGCCGCCCACCTATTAGTACAGACAAAACCTGTCCTAATTACACAGCAGGACAAGCTACTTCACAACACTGAGGTAAAGAGCTGCCTCATCCTCCTCTCTGCTCTGCTTGTCAGGGATTATGATCCTGAATACAGATAAGATTTTCAGATGAATCTCTGTAGGAATGGAGTTCATGAGGAGACATGGAGTACAGAGAGGATGGACAGGAAAGACTGTGGTAATGTGGGACTGTGGTAATGTAGCCGATGGATTACAAGAGCTGCTACTTATTAGCCACATCCCCACCTCCTCTCTGTACTTAATGTCTCCTCATGAACTCAATTTCCAATGAGATTCAGCTAAAGGTCTTATCAGTTGTATTCAGGATCATAATCCCTGACAAGCAGAGCAGAGAGGGGGATGAGGCAGCTCTTTACCTCAGTGTTCTGAAGTAACATATGCTGCTGTGCGATGAGGACAAGCTTTGTGTGTACTAATAGGATGGCGGCCATTTTATTTCCCCTAATGATTGCTCGCCAGACAAAATGAGCCATTATAACTAATGACAGGTATTTGGGAATATATTTATAATAAAGTAATATTTAAGTATTTTCAGTCATTTTACCTTATTAATTCCCTGAGAACCCCTTTAATAAATGTATGGCGTTTTACTGTATCCTTGCATGCTGTATTATGTAAATATTTCCTCTCAGAAGCATTGGGAGAGATTTATCAAAATGGTGTACAACAGAACTGGCTTAGTTGCGCCTAGTAACCAATCAGCTTCCACCTTTCATTTTTCACAGCTCCATTGGAAAATGAAAGGTGGAATCTGATTGGTTGCTATGGGCAACTAAGCCAGTTGTACTTTATACCAGTTTGATAAATCTCCCTCATTGTCTTTAAAGGAGAAGATTGCCCAAATGTGGTACCTACTGAGCACTTTGAGCACTTTTTTGGCAGAGAAGCTTTCCTCCTGTGCTCTTTGTCACCCTCTGCTGAACGGTGCACATTATATGAGCTACCAAAAGGAGCTTGGGGAGGGTTCAGTGCTCCGAGAGTACTTCTAGCTTGTGGTCTGATGTGTATAAGGAGGGCGTCCAAATGAACATCAGGGAATTGGTTGTCTGTACCTTATCTCATAATGTAAAATTCTACATGAGAGACTAGACTCTTCTGGTCAGACCATACAGACAAAACAGGGCGTCAGACCATACAGACAGATTAATTTTGGCCCTGAATGACATGGCTCCCCTCTAGGATGTTGGAAGAAATAAGGCAGTTGGTCTCCCATGGGTCCACAAGCTTAAAGAGGTATCCTCATCTTGGATATTGGGGGCATATCGCTAGAGTATGCCCCCAAAGTCTGATAGGTGTGGGTCCCAAAGTGCAGGAGGGTACACTGCGCATGCACTGCTACCGCATCTATCAGACATTGGAGGCATATCCTAGCGATATGCCCCCAATGTACAAGAGGAGACAACCTTTAATGGCTACAACAGGCTTTTGACAAACAACAGTTGTCTGGTGTAAATACATTAAGAAATATGTTGGCCATTATATTTATGAATCACCTGTTCCACTTTTTCTCACAAAGAAGGCAAGGTGTGACCTTTTTATTACTTTTTTATTATTAAAATTTCTTTAACATAATTAAAGAAAAAAATGTAAATTCAACAATTATCTGGGGTCTTTAGAGCACTTTGTGTTCTGCTTTGCAAGGTAGTTATTGATGCAAGCGTGGGCCGGGGGGCCCATACTGAGGTTTACTATGGGGCCCTATGAGATTAGTGTAGGCCCCTGTCAATAAGCTTTGGAGACTCTCACGGTTGTCCTTCTTTGGACCACTTTTGGTAGGTACAAACCACTGCCTACCACAAACACCAATGCCATTCTGGAGATGTTCTGACCTGGTCTTCTAGCCTTCACCACGTAACCTTTGTCAGTCGCTCAGATCTTTACGCTTAGTCATTTATCCTGCTTGCTGCCTGATATATCAATTCCCCGACAGGCGCCATTGTAACAAGATAATTAATGTTATTCACAGCAAAAAAAAAAAAAGATCAGAATAACGCAGTGACAGAATGTGCTCCGATCTGGGGGCACTGGAACGTTCCCCATTGATGTCAGTAGGCAGATCAGTCTTTGGTAAAGAATCCCCTTCCCTCCACCGCCAAACGATATACAAATGTGAGATGATATCTGCAGACGAGGTCTTTGCCCATTTTCTGTTTGCTCATTAGGCAGAAGGCTGCAGATCCATTTTGTATTCTGTGACAAGCAGTCGGCGTGCTTCCTGCATTTCAAGGGTCGTGTGACATCTGCACCGAGCACAATATGATGACTAGGCCTTAATGGCGAATTTTTTAATAAAGCTGCTCTGTAAATAAAGATTATAGGGCAGCTTGTTTTCTTGGGGCGAGCTGCAACAGATTATTATTCCTGTACATCAAAGCGAGCAGCAAATTCCTCTAATTACAGCCTGGGTGTTCCAAATTACAATGTAGTGGCGAGGATGCAAGCTGCATACAGAGTGCTGTGTAACGTTCCTAGCCCGATGCCGCTCTCTCCAAGTCTGTGCTATCTGACTGCTGGCATCTCCACCAGCGCTGCCAAGCAATTACCGATGCCCACGACTACTGCAGGAAATGGCTGGTTCCACCATATTCGTTGTCTGGAAAAATTTAGAATCAAAAAGGGTTATAAATGTGTGACGTCTTTTGATATTGTTTTCAAACTAGCTTATACCAACCAGTTTAGGGTTTCTTATCACTCATCAGTGCAGAGCAGGCTGGATGTGGTGCCTCTGTCGCAGCTCAGAGGGGGTCTTCTTTCTCATCGGGGAGACACAGCAGCATCTGGAGACTTATTGTGTCAGGCAATGCAGCATGGGAAATAGTATGCAAATTAGCTCATACCAGCCAAGCCAGACACATCCATGTGTAGAAAGCAGTTTCGGGCCTCTTATCACTCATCTAGTTATGAGCAAAGTTTACAAAAATTTGATTCGGCTGCTTCGCCAAATTTCACTAAGAAATTCAAACTACTTCGTCACAAAGTGCATTTGCGGACGTCATTGAACCCCTCAGATATCACGTCCATTGTTGATCACGGCATCCAAAATAAAAAATTGGGGCTTTCAGGGGTTAATCAGTAATCAGTTAAAAAAATGTATAATAATACTCACCATATCCATTTGAGCCCGAAGAGGCCGTCGTGGCCACCTTGATCGAACATCTCACATGAAATCTTGTGCAGTGCATGATGACATCATCATGCTGGCCGGCATGGTGAAGTCATACATCACCATGCACAGGATCTTCAATCAAGATGGCCGCAGTGACCTCTTGGTGCTCATATGGATGAGATGATTTAGTATTGATTCGTTACCACAAAGCAAAAGGAAATTCGGATTCAAGTCCACTTCGGATACTTTGATTTGCTCAACCCTAGCAGCAGAGTGCTGGCTGTTATTTTATATGTCCAACTGCTGCACCACATACAGCAAGAATTTGGCAGATCTAAGTTTAGGGAAATTATCTGCACCTAGTCTAACATGGGGCCATGATTCATTGGAATGGGCGGGCCGCATGTGCACCATTTAAAGTTGGCATAGAATTAGACCGGCGATGGATACACCAAAGTTACGTAGAGGCCAGAGCCCCTACATAACGTCGTCATCTCCACCGCCAATGCAGAGGTTATTAAGACTGCTGACTTAGAGGCTACCTAGTTTGGACATTAAAAGGGTTCTCTTTATTGGGCAATTCCTACTTCTCATAAGGGTCCCTTGCTAATAAGTTAATCATAAAGTTTCCCCCCCGCTGGGACTACAGTCGATCTGGTGTAATTGATGAGGAAACCTGACAGTAATTGTTCAATTTCCCTGCAGTGTCTCCACAGGGGAAATTAAGCATTATGAAGTTTCCATTAAAGGTGTTATCCCATGACTAATGTAAAAAATGAAAATCAGACATCATATAGTACAAGACAACCTCTTTCTAATGTAGCTAGGACCAGCCCTGTACCTCACATGGAACCAGAGATTTCCATGTTCATTGCTCTGCGAGATTTATATCAAGCTGAAAGCTCAAGGGGAGTGTCTTTTCTGCTGCAGCTAAGGGGGCGTGTCTCAGCTCTACCTATCACAGCTCAGGAGGCAGTTGAAGCATGAAACTGAGCATGTGCGGCCTTCTCAGTTAGCAGGTCAAAGAAATAAGAAAAAAAAAACAGCAGGTGGCGCTATACAGATATATTTTATTGAATAACACAGTGGCTATGCTAAATTTTTAATTACATGCAATTACAAAAGTATTCAGATCCAGGTGCTGGTTTGACGACTTTAGAATATTTTTGGGACAACTCCTTTAAAATCAAAAGGTTGTCTGTGTACTGCAAAGCTAGACAGGTCCTCCAGGGTGTGGGATACTCTTTGTACCAAACATTTGTAGGAAGCCCCCTCTATTATCTCAGAATTCCCTAATATAGTACATGGAAATGGGTATTCTAAATTGGACAACCACTTTAAATGTTTGTCTAGCCATCTTATAATTAGAGCCTTGTACAAAGTCTAGAGAACCTAGGGGAGATACAACTATGTTCATATTTTCCATTCATGGTAGAACCAACACATGATAAATCCTGGGTCTTTACCCTGGGGGCTGTTCAAGCGCTCCTCAGAGGCTTTCCAGCAGGGTACATCAATTAACATTAATGTACCCAGCCGACAGCCACCGACAGCCACCTATAGAATTCAACTGAATCAGCATCCTCGGGAAGGCAATACAGTTGAATACTGTGTCAGGGCATGTGAACCGATGGCTCCCTTTTCCACTGCTCACCCACATAGCCACCAGAAGTCTACGAAATACCATACAAACTGCATAGGTGGTTGTGAAGTGGCGACCTGATCGTGACCGCCCTGAGCCAGGATGCATCTCAGGCCGAAGCTAGAAGATGTCCATGGCCTACATCGGAGATGATGGCATAGAATAGGACTCAAGTTAGTATATTTTTTCTATGGTCACTTGAGCATAGAGAGTTCAATATGGGGTATTATTAGGGGCAATACAATGGGTACTACTGAGGGCACGATAGGGGGGCAATACTGGGGGCACTATTATTGATGCAGGCCCATTAGAGGTCATTATTGTTGCTGAAGCCACTATATGGAAATTTTTAATCATGGGGGCATTGGACGGGCATTATTATTCCTGGGACACTATAGCAAGCAATCTAAAAATATTGGCCCAGACTTACCTTTAGTTACACAGGGTAGACATCTAGACAAGGCACCAGAATTATCACAGGGTTGTACGATAAACCAGGCACATCTTTAGACTGCCTGGATAAAAGTTTAAGCCAACTTTCAATTGTTTTATTTTTTCCCCACAATTTTTGCACCAGAATTTTTGGCACAAAAAGTAGAATTTTAGGCCACCCCAACCTTTTTTGATCTGACATCCCCTTCAGTAGTGAATCCAGGCCACTCCGATCATTCCGCTATATGAAGTGAGCCACGAAGAGTTTAGGATTGTGTGGGAACTGTTATTATCACATCCTGGATGATCTCTTCCGGGGAATTTTCCTTGGCTCCCCTCCATCTCATTTATGTGTGACTAAGAGACTCTTTGCTGTGCGTCTGTAGGAGGAAAGGCTGCATTTCAATGGCATTTAATTGCTCGGGACTGGAGAGATAAAACTGAGGGTTTTCAATGTTTTTCACGTCTTGTTTTTCAGGTTTCAGATGAGTGTTTGATTCATTGCCATCTGATCAGCATATTTGTACATTCATTCAATTTTCATAACTGCCTGGCCTCGCTGCGCCTCTCAATTAGGCAAACAAAGCAATTAAATCCTTACTTACATGATTGCTGATAAATGCTGTCCCAGCGTGTCGTTCACAGGAAATATCTTCTGGAGCAGGCGACCCTTCCCAGCGTACCATTCCTGGGGGTCAATCACTGCTCATATTACTGGAGGGCTGGAGATTTATTTCATGGTACCAATGAGAATTACACGTCTATTAAAAGGGTCCTATCCATGAAAAAAACTATTCTGGAACAATTTATTCTTACAACTCTGTTTTGTGCCGTTCCTCTGTTGTTCCTCCTGAACATTTGGGTGTTACCATTCCCCTTATCAAAGGTTATGTCCTTCCAAAATCTGACATTGGACAGTGTCAGACTGGGTAGGGACACACCCCCAGTTATCAATTTATTCATGCATATCCAGAGGAACAGCACAACATAGGGTTCTAAGAAAAATCAGCTCCAAAAATTTGATCTCATGGTAATTTCTAAAATAGACAAGCCAGGAGAGAAAACATGCAGTGTGCCGAGGGGGAGCCGATGCAGAGAATGGGAGTGGTAGTGGTCCTGATGAAGTGCAGTGTCATGGAGTACTCCCTCAGGCCGCTGATGCTTGGGGATGGGTGCAGTGGAAACATAGTATTGAAGAACGAGGCCCGAATTAAACATATAAAAAGTCTCTTTTACTAAGTGCCATGTAGAAATTCAAATACATACTGTAGCAGCAGATTTTGAGTACAATCTTCTGGTACCAATAGGGTTGATGGAGGCAGGTTGGATGACTGCAGTTTAGCACTAGTATTGTACTGGCCTAGTAGTAATCTGGGTGATGGGTGTCTTAGCTGTAGTCCCTCACCTGATGTTGCTGGATGTAGCTGTTCCCTCTGCTGTTTGTCTTACTTGAGCCATAAACAAAGTTGATCTCTGAAGAGATCTTCTTAGGAGCAGGAGCTCAGACATGTGCTTCCTCTCCACACTCTGTCCAGACAGGAACATCTCCCTCAGGTAGGAAGCAGGACCAGCCCACTCCTACAATAGGGGAGGTACAGGGTGGTTAGCACACGACCATAGCATACAAAATACATAACAATATATAGCATAATACAAAACTATATACAATGATAGTCACCCCAGGTCTGGAGTACTACAGATGGATTCTCTTTCAATGTCACAGGCCCCTGTGCTTCCCTTTCCAACACAGTCATTCTTTACAAGTGGGCTTTGTGCAGAAAGTCTACTGTGCATACCTAATGGACCTCATGCAAAATGAATGAGATGTTTTGTGGGTTTTCTTGAGCAGACTGGAGTTCTAGCTAAATAACAATTCCAATGCTTGCATGCAGTTCCATACATTTAAAGTGTTTTACCTAGAAATACTGTTAGACAGGAAGAGTCAGCATGTTATTAGGCTTAGTGGTGCAGTGCAAACTGCTATATTTCTTTTAAATATAGACAGTGACAGAACAAATTAAAGGGTTTGCCAAAACCCAGAGCACCCCTTTAAGGGCATCACTTGTAAATAACTACCTGAGCTCTTTCAGGATGATGCCCTGCATAGTGTTTTATGTCAAGGATGTCAATTGTCCACTAAACACCCGCCAACTTGGACAACCCTCTTGTTCCCCAGGATAGTAAATAACAATAAGACAATGAACCATGGCTCAGTGCACCCGGTGTCTTCTAATGTGGATGTAGAAGGCGTGGTTGTTGTGTATATGCTCGACGTAGAGTCAAGCTGCCATAGGCTGAGAAAACAAGAAAATGACACAATAGGGGAGATTTATGAAAACTGGTGAAAATGAAAACTGGTTTAGTTGTCCACAGCAACTAATCAGATTCCACCTTTCATTTTTCAGATCTTCTGGGGTGGAATCTGATTGGTTGCTACGGGTAACTAAACCAGTTTTCCTTTTCATCAGTTTTCATAAATCTCCCCCAATGTGTTAAATGTATCACTTGCGTTATTACTGTGCACATTTGACACAGGTTACACAAATGAACTGGAGAACATTGAAGGGATTCAGCTAAGGCCAATGCAAGCTGATGTTCCGGTCCTTTGTGTCAGCGTGTTCCCATTAGTGTCCGGATTGATCACAGATTGGCGGAGGGCGCTCCCTGCTTTTTAGTATGGGATTAGAGGTCATACCCATTCCAGTCTAATACACCCTAATCATAAAAATAAGACGCATACACAAATCTTCAGTGGAATAAATTGGCCATAGCCTTTATTAATTAACCTATACTATTAAATTGTAGACAGATAACTTCAGAACTTCATAACCAACCAAAAATGATAGCAATAAATATGAAAATGAATACTCGTCATAATAATCTAAAACTGTTAACGATCATAAACACAATTAAAAAAAACATTCAGCCATAAGCTCGAGCTCTAGCAAAACTCTCCAATATAAAGGCGATTTACCTCAGGTTAACAAAAGGCTGTGACAAAACACGAAATAAAAAATTCGAAAGAAAAAGGGGTGGGTGGGAGGTCACTGAAGATCCAGAAGTCCACAGGTGAGGTAAGACAGATACAGACCCAGTTAGCCCAAATTCATACTCACAATGACCTATCCCCCAGGGCCTCTTATCCAATAGCTAACCTGTTGTTGGGCAGTGCTCCAGACTAAAAAAAATGACCTAAGAGCCATTGGCTCCTAAACTGAAAAGTTCAGGAGCCAAATAAAATTTTTAGTCGCCAAATTTAAATACATATATAATTATGATATAAAAAATTGCCTCATTCACACATCAGTGTTTTGGTCAGTGATTTACATCAGTAATTGGAGCCTCCATAGACATAAGGTATAAGGGAAAGATCTGCACCTGTTCTGTGTTTAGAGTAACACCTGGTTTTGGCTCAAAATCACTGATAGAAATCACTGACCGAACACGGACGTGTGAATGAGGCATTACTGTGTGCAGTCCCGCATCTCTCTCCTCCTTGCTGCTGCTATGTCTATGGCAAAGCAGCAGAGCGCATGAAGAGATACAAGAGGTGGCATGTGCGCACTGTGCGCTGATCGGCGGGGGTGGCGGGTATTGGACCCCCACCAATCTTAATGACCTGTCCTGAGGATAAATCATCAATATTAAAAGCCCAAAGAACCCCTTTAACTCTTTCTTTGGGGAATAAAAAAAACCTTTCTACACCTACCTGACCTTCCAGCACTGCCGGGATTGCATGGCATTATATTGATTTATGATGCTATGTAACCCTTATGCCCCTTTCACACGAGAGGGAGACTCGCATGTCTCCCGCAACGCATCTACAGGGCTGGACTCGGCACTGACAGGGATCGCATAGCATTATATGTGATCCCTGTCCGTGCCCAGTCCAGCCCTGTAGATGCGTTGCGGGAGACATGCGAGTCTCCCGCTCGTGTGAAAGGGGCATTACAGTTCTGGAATGTATTAGATGACACTGCCATACTGCCGTCAGTGTTATCTAATACATTCCAGACCTCTAAGGGTTACATAGCATCATAAATCGATATAATGCTACGTGACCCCGGCAGTGCTGGAAGTTCAGGACGGGTGTGCTCCCTGACATGCGCTGCGATGCGTGGACCTTGCTCGTGTGAAAGGGGCTTAAAAGGGAATATATAATGAAGGGAAGGTAACCCATCGTTTGTTTCCTTATGTGTCCTCCTGCACTGTGGCCAACTATTTGTCTGTGTATACAGTACCTCCTGCCTCTCTTGTCTTTGTCCTTGGATCAGCCCTTCTGTGTTCCCTGTGGTGCTTTATGTCCCCTGCTTCCCAGCCGCCTCCTGCATGATCTTCGGTGCCTGTCTCCCATGATCCTGCCTCCGCGTTGTCTGCACTCACTGAAGGTAGAAATCTTCAGAGCAGCGTGCTCTCCACAAGTAGGAGGCAAGGAAGTGTGCTGGGAAGGGAGAACAGCACAGGGCCTCCTGATCAGAGGTCCCACTACATTTTTTCTGGAGGAGTAATAATACTCCTCTTAGCATTTTTGAGGAGTATTTTCAGCCAGTGAGGAGTATGAAATACGACAGTGAGCGGTTGTTTTTTTTCTGTGGCCAGAACATATTTTTCTGTCGATTTAGCCATATAAGGGCTTGTTTTTTTGTGGGGTGAACTGTACTTTTTAGTGACATTTTTGGGGACGTAACCACTTTTTGCTTTTTAAATTTACAACGTTCACTATATAATATTACTAACATGTTTCTGTTATTCTACTTACAGTAATACCAAATATGTGTAGTTTTATGTGTTTTTTTCCTACTTTTACACAATAATAGCATGTCTTGTTACATCAGCGTTACATATTTTTTGGGAGGCTGGGGTAAATATGAAAAAACAATTCTGTATTTTTCGTGTTTTTGTTGACAGGGTGGTTTATATAAAGTTAAATCTATTATATGGGTCCTGGCAAACAGTGTGGTGTGTGAGGGTTTTTGCAACTTTAACACAATAAAACATTTTTTATGAAAAATATTTTATTTTTTTAAATTAACTTTATTAATCTATAACTACTATATTTTTTAAGTCCCTCTAACATTATTTGCATAATGCAGTGATACTCACATTTCCCAAAAGAGGGCTTGCTGGGATTTGTAGCGCATTTAAGGCTACATGCTGCCAATCTGACATTAGCTTATTGTATTATGCAAACACAAAGGGTAACCCACCTCATGCAGTAACAACCCATGACAGCAGCTAGGGCCCACACAGCACACAGGGTGATGCACTGCCGGCGGTCACCAGCTCGAGTAATGGACAACTAAGTGTAGAGCAAGCCACACTAACCTGAACCTACACTCCCCGCTGGTGTTAAGCCACGCCCCCAATCCATGTATAACCAATCAGCATTCGTCTTACCAGTAACCAATCAGCAGGCCTGTTATGACTGCTCTCATGCGAGGTGTACATGAGAGAAGCGCTGGGATTGGCTGGCAGCTCCCTGAGGGATTGCCATTGTATTCATACTAGTCTGGAGAGTGCCGGCTACCGCAGTAATCCCAGGCTCTGTGTTTGTTCCTCACAAGCTTGCCGTCCTCGCTTCCTGTTCCTCGCTGGCTGGCGAGCTGGATGTGGGGGATTGGCTCTAGCGTGGTGTGTCTGCTGAAGGACGTTTTTTTTTTTTTCTTAAAGCTGCAACACGGCGGAGGGCAAGTCGCAAATGTCGACAACACTGAAAAGTCTTATCTCCATTTACAAATTCCTGGTCGCATTGGAGACCATTTTGATCGCCATCTGGACCACTGTTGGGGCAGATAAAAACCCACCTCTGATCCCAGAAATTGATTGGCTATAACAAGTAACCAATCCCTGAACTGTTACCATCCTGGGCAAATTCTGCCCAAAGGATAAAAACCATTTTAACCAATCACACCCGGTTACCATGCAGTGGACATCTGCCCAGAGACTGCAACTGTCATTTCAGGTGGGAAAAATCCTGTCATAAAATACATTGGGATCACCACAAGTCAGTCCATGGGATTAGAGGTCATACCAGTTCTAAACTAACATATCTTAATCATAAGAATAAGAGACATACACAAACTTTGGTGGAATAATTTGGCCAGAGCCTTTATTAGTTAACCTGGACTATTAAATTGTAGACAGATAACTTCAGAACTTCATAATCAACCATAAATTATAGCAATAAATATCAAAACTAATACTCATCATAATATAAAACTGCTAATAATCATAAACACAGTAAAACACGAGCTCAGCCATAAGCCTAAACTCTAGCAAAACTGCCCAATATAAAGGTGATTTACCCCACAAGTCAGCCAGCCTTACCAAGGTGCACCAGGCCCCACCACAACCATCGCCTGCAAATCAAGATTGAAAATGTCCAAACCAATATCAGACAAATGCATCTGAAAAATACAGGCCGGTAACTCCACCTTCTAAATCCACATGGCAAAAGGAAAAACCTCATATTAAAGGCATAAACTTAGCCATTAGATGGACCATAATCAAATTTGGCTTCTGAAACATAGCTGACATCAATAAGAGCTTATCTACAATATTAGTCCAAGGCATTCCCCCCACCCCGTCCCAGAAAGATTTGCTCCATATGGCCGGTCCTGGCTCTCTTCTCCACCCCTGTGGATATACGAGTGACCAAGAATCCAAACATCTTTACCTGAAACTGAGAAAAAAAAGAAGTTAAACAAGGAAATAAGGATGCACATAAGAAGAACAACAATTGGAAGGCCACATGCCAAGGGCTTGAATAGAACATTCATCCAAACCCAGAAGAAAAGCCTTGGTTGCTGCCCCAATCCTGAACGAATACGAAGAAAAATACCTATCGCTCCAACCCGGGGCAGAAATAACCCAAGAAAGAACAGCTCAGACCTGAAACGGTGTCAGTGGAGATCCATCCTGATGCACCAAAAAATAAGCAAGACGGAGAGACAAATATAAACTACATAAACTCACCTAACACATGCAGGGAGAGATCCCTTAGCCTCCTGGTCAGTCTTAAATTTTAGAAGAAATAACTTCACAGTCAACAAACAAAAGACAACAACAAACCTGACTTACCAAACCGAGACCTATGGAGAAGCTCACTTATTCTCAAGGCTCCAAAGAACATACAGTATAAAAATATAAGCATTAAGGAACAAACACGCTTCATACAAAGAAGAACAAAAAGACTGATTGACAGAGACGACACAGGAGTAATAGGACAACGACCACCTAACACCAGGCTATCCTTGAGCAAATAGTAAAAGGATTCACGGCACTTGGATATATAATGCAAATGTGCTTAGGTATTTATTTCATCTGTTAATTGTTTTCATGATAAATGGCCAACGTTTCAGTCCATCCCGGACCCTTGAGCAAATGACGCACAATAAAAAACTTGGTGAAATGTCTGCCACCCAAGAGTCTAATAAAAAAAAAGGAAATCCCAGCCAAAAGGCGACAAACTGTAGCATCAGCTAACCGCTCCTGAAACAAAGAAAAGGCAAAAAGCCAAAGCAGACTGTTCAGAACTATAAAAGGCGACAAAGAAATACCAGAAATAAGGGCAAACCTAACCACCTATTACAAGCACTTACATATCCAGACCAGGTAGCCAGAGCGACAGATTGCCTCAATAAATGTATAATCAAGACCAAATGAGGCCTCAAAGGTGATCCGGGCTAAGATCCCATTCGACATTGGCAACAGGAACCAACTCTCAGAACCTGGGAGACTAAAAGCAGGATAAAAGAATAAAGAATCAGAAACATCATTAGAACCACCAGGAATATGGTCCGCTCTAATCCAAATGTTCAACTTCGAACACAACACTAAAGGCCCTAAAATACCCTTGGTATGAAGCAATAAACACTTATTACAAAAATGAGAACCTCTAAAGGGCAAAAGACACAACCACCAGAAACAAGTCAACCCACAACTGATGCCATCTGCTGGCACACCAACGACCCTTAAAAAAGGCTCCAAAACCTGAAGCAACTATAAAAAGCTGGAATTCCTCAAGAGAAACAAAATCAGACTACCAAATCAATTTACCAGTGAAATGCTGCAGGAACTCCAACCAGACTACAAGGTCCTCTTTAAAGGGGTATTCCCATCTTAGACAATGGGGGCATATCGCTCGAGAACGGAGCGGGGAGCAATGCGCCTGGAGGACCCCAGGTTTCCCAGGGTCTGGCCACCACCAGGAACATGTCCCCCTGCTGCTCCCATAGAAATGAATGGGAGTGCACTGCGCATGCGCGGCCACCGCTCCCACTCATTTCTATGTAGCCAACAGAAATAGTCGAGCCTATTTTCGGCGGCCCCATAGAATTGAATGGAGGACGGCTGCGCATGCGCAGTGCGCCCTCCTTCACTTCGAGGACTCCATTCTCGAAATATATGTGCGGGTCCCAGCGATGGGACCCGCACCTATAAGACAATGGGGGCATATCCTAGCAATATGCCCCCATTGTCCAAGATGGGAATAACCCTTTAACCTTCTTTGTAACACGCACATGAAGACAAGGATTCCACAAGCCAGCAACAGACAAAGCCACCCTCCTAGAAAAAAATGAGACCCAAAAGTATGACCCTGAAGAAAAAAAGCCAACAAGCCTAACAATCGCTGAAGTTCCTTAACCGTAGACTTCGATTTATGCAAAAGCAAAACAACTGCAGAAACCACTCTGCAAATTTTCTCAGAAGGAAAACAAAATTCATTCGCTACAGAATCAATCACAATACCTTAATATTCCAAGCAAGTATGAGGAACAAGTTTTATCCTCTGCCAAAGGAACACCAAATTCCTCACAAATATCCACAAAACCTTACAACAAACAATCACAAGACGACGACGAACTAGGATGAAAAAAATAAATATTCATCAAGATAATGAGTCAGAGAACCCCCGGCAGTAATAATATAAAAGGGGGATTAAGTAGGAAACATCTTATTTTCATATTTTTAACATTATCAAGTGGGTGGGGGTTGTATGGTGAATGTGGGCAGTCTTGACTAGATGTGGGCAGGAAGGTTGCTGGGGAAGGGCATTGAAAAATTTGCTATTGGGCCCAGACCATTCTAGTTATGCCCCTGACAGAGATCCTGAAAATGTAGAGGTACTGAAAAACACAGTAGTAATGTAGTAGTAATGTCCAGTGTCCTTACCTTCAGAAGTGTGTGGTCTAGTGGTTGTAGATGGTCAAGTCTGGGGCCATCTTGGCGGTTGTGATATTAGGATACATGTTACGAGGTCATGTGATGTCCATCTGCATATATAGTATCTTCCCCTCCTCAGTTGGAGTCCATTTTGGCTGAGCCTTTAGGGAATTTGGTCCTTGCAAATCAATACTCCTGGGTTGTAGGTTCCTCTCTTGAAAGGGTTTGTCATCTCTTGGGTAGGGTGGCCAGTTTTCCAAGTCCTCCTCTTCTTGAATGATCACAGCTGTATTCTGCTGTGTTGTCTCAGTAGTCACTGCAGTGGTTCTCATCATCAGCCTCACTGTCCGTCATGTGTGCTCACATGAGGAACGCAATGACTTGTTCCCCAACAACACAGTCAATATCACAGTACACTTGGAGGATACATTGTCTTCATTCTTTTGTCGAGAATGCAGAGATCTTGCCCTTTTTGAAGCATGACAGAAGGTGCTGTCTCATCTTATCATGCTGGTATCTTTTCATGATATCTCCATCTCCAACCAGAAATTCATAGGCATTTGCCACAGCAAAAACCCCACAGTCATATCTGTTTTTCTGCTGGTTGACCTCAAGCAATTTCAGATGTGAATAGGTTTTGACCACTTGACCATAGATGCTGGAAATTTGCTTACCGGTACTAGGAGATATCTTCCTGGGCTTCATACCATATGCTAGCATGATGTGGCCCTTCTTGTAACATGATGTCAGTGCTCTCTTTCCATGTCATAATGTATCTGGACCGCTTCTCTTTGCACACAGAATCCTGGAATGAAGATCACTGCGGAGGGGTGCAGGCCATCAACGCTACCAAACTGTCCCTAAAGAAGCTCCTGTGCCTTTCTTATTATCTCATCATCAAGCAAGCCTTCTTGACCTTTACTGGCCAGGATGGCTTTTTCCTCTGCAGTGAGGATGTTTTTTGAGCTCTCCATTTTAGAGGGGGGGTGTTTTGATGACATCATGGCTCGGTGGTTCCGCATCTGCATGGCTCGGTGGTTCCGCATCTGCATGGCTCGGCGGTTCCACGTCTGCATGGCTCGGCGGTTCCGTGTCTGCATGGCTCGGCGGTTCCGCGTCTGCATGGCTCGGCGGTTCCGCGTCTGCATGGCTCGGCGGTTCCGCGTCTGCATGGCTCGGCGGTTCCGCGTCTGCATGGCTCGGCGGTTCCGCGTCTGCATGGCTCGGCGGTTCCGCGTCTGCATGGCTCGGCGGTTCCGCGTCTGCATGGCTCGGCGGTTCAGCGTCTGCATGGCTCGGCGGTTCAGCATCTGCATGGCTTGGCAGTTCAGCATCTACATGGCTCGGTGGTTCAAAATCTGCTTGTGCAGTGGTTCAGGGCACTACACTTGGCTTTGTGGCTCTGTATCTGCATGGCTTGATGGTTCTTTAAGGCCTGATGTTAAGATGTTCTCCCAGGAAAGTTGGATTTTTTCAGCATGTGCTCTTGGATGGATTTCTCCAATGCACACAGTTTTGATGTCATTGTGGCACATTTTCACTTTTCTTACTTCCCCGCTCTTTACAGATCTCATGTTGCACATCAACCTCACATGTTATTTTAGTCTTTAACAACAATCTGGTGGCCTGATTCTTATCAAGAGGTTTGACCTCTTCATCGATACCAGGCTTCTTTACGTCATTTAAGATGAGATGTTCCATGCTGGGGAGATTTGGCACATCTCGTATGGTGTGGTCTCTTCTAGAGACACTGTCCTTCTTTCAAAAACTTTGGAGCATTTTTTACAAAATTTTCCAAAAATGCATCTGGTTAAATTGTTCACCCCAAGGGGTATGCAACAGGAGACCGTGTGGCAGCCATGTTTCGTCTCCTACCTCCCTCGGTTTGAGGGCAGACTCTGAGAGGTTGAGGATTTACATTCTGACCTGTAAAAGAACAACAAAATTAATCACACGTCGTCTTCAAGTGGACTAAGTTAAATGACTGCAAGTTTCTCACAGTGATCATAGAATGGCTGCAGACTGTGATGTAACACTAGCAGCATCAGGGACTCACTTGATGTAAGGCTAGTGACATCAGAATTCAGCCCACAGTGTCTATGTCACCAGGGGCCCACTTGGGGGAAGGTAGGGGGGTTCCAGGCACTAGGCAACCCCTTGCGATGTAAGACTAGTGACATCATAACGCAGATCTCTAACCTGCAGTGTCTATGTCACCAGGGGTCCACTTGGGGGAAGGGAGGGGGGTTCCAGGCACTAGGCAACCCCTTGTTGATGTAAGACTAGTGACATCATAATGCAGATCTCCAGCCTGCAGTGTCTATGTAACCAGGGGCCCACTTGGGGGAAGGAAGGAGGGTTCCAGGCACTAGGCAACCTCTTGTGATGTAAGGCTAGTGACATCATAATGCAGATCTCCAGCCTGCAGTGTCTATGTAACCAGGGGCCCACTTGGGGGAAGGAAGGAGGGTTCCAGGCACTAGGCAACCTCTTGTGATGTAAGGCTAGTGACATCATAATGCAGATCTCCAGCCTGCAGTGTCTATGTAACCAGGGGCCCACTTGGGGGAAGGAAGGAGGGTTCCAGGCACTAGGCAACCTCTTGTGATGTAAGGCTAGTGACATCATAATGCAGATCTCCAGCCTGCAGTGTCTATGTAACCAGGGGCCCACTTGGGGGAAGGAAGGAGGGTTCCAGGCACTAGGCAACCCCTTGCGATGTAAGACTAGTGACATCATAATGCAGATCTCCAGCCCGTAGTGTCTATGTAACCACTTGGGGGAAGGGAGGGGGTTCCAGGCACTAGGCAACCTCTTGTGATGTAAGACTAGTGACATCATAATGCAGATCTCCAGCCTGCAGTGTCTATGTCACCAGGGGCCCACTTGGGGGAAGGTAGGGGGGTTCTAGGCACTAGGCAACCTCTTGTGATGTAAGACTAGTGACATCATAATGCAGATCTCCAGCCTGCAGAGTTTATGTAATCAGCAGCCAATCTAGAGGGTGTCTCAAGCACTGAAAGAAACCACTGGGCCCCCTCCTTACATAAATCAGTTCAGGAAAAAACAAATCCATTTATAGGCTATACTGGTAATTTCTTCTGCCACCACTAAGAAACTTACTGCATTTTATGAATTTATTATTGAGTTCAATGATAGTTGTATAAATCCCTATGCAGTGAGCTCCCTCTAGTGGTAGCTGCAGGAATAAAGAATATATCTAGTTACCCCATAAAAGGAACCTGGGGTGTCAATCTTGGAGACCCAACTATTATAAGAAAAATTAATTATAATTTAAATTAAAATTAAATTAAAATTATTATAAAAAATTAAATTACAGCTGCACTTTCATGACAAAGACCACCACTAACCCCGCCCTAAACAATATAACAGTGTACAGTATAATATAATAAGTATTAACCAATTAAAGGGGAAGTCTAGTCCTGCGGTACTCACCCAACATATAATCACATCATGGAGGTTGTACATAACAATATGGCTGAAAAAACAGATATAAATCGCTGATGATAGATCATGAATTTTTAAAGGGCATCCATTAGAAGATTTGTACCTATGAAACCGGCTGACCTGTTACATGTGCACTTGGCAGCTGAAGACATCTGTGTTGGTGCCATGTTCATATGTGCCCGCATTGCTGAGAAAAATGATGTTTTAATATAAATGTACAGGAGGATCGAGATGATGAGCTACTGAGCATGTGTGTCCACTGACACCATCCGTGTGAGGTGGACATTATGAAAGGAAAGATTGCAATGACAATAGACAGAGGAGGGTTTTATTTTTTAATTCCAATCGAAAAATTGCTACCTTTTGCCTGATCTAAAAGAGTAAATTAATATTTGCTATATTAAGAGCCCACTTTAACCCCCCAATGTAAATTGACGTTGTCGGAAGGGCATTTAAAAATAGAAAAAATGTGATCACGGCATCTGGATGCGCTAAAACCAGGAAGCGAGTGCTTCCGGGTGTGCTCTGGCAACCCCAGGGGGAGCTGGATACTTTGTGCGGCAGCTGCTGTCCTCCTGAATGAACAGAAGCTGCCCACATTAGTTCCTATGGAGCCCCTGCTTGTGGCAGGGCTCCACAGGAATACAGTGTATTTCTCATACACTCCAATGCTAATTGGAGTCTACGAGAGAAGCAATCTGGTGATTGCTTGTTTAAGTTCCGTATGGGAACTATAAAAAAAGTGTAAAGAAAGTGTAAAGAAAAATACATAAAAAAAAAATTTTAAATGCTAAAATGTAAATACAAATATGTAACAACAAAAAAAACACACATCATGGGCATTGTCGCGTGCGAAAGTGCCCATACTATTAAAATCTAAAAATATTTTTCCCGTACTGCAAACGGCGAAACGGGAAAAAAGTAAAAATGGCCGGTTTGACTTTTTTTGTTCGCTTCACCTCCCACAAAAAAATTCAATAAAAAGTGATCAAAAAGTCAGACACACCCCAAAATGGTATCATTGAAAAGTACAGATCGACCCTGCAAAAAATGAGCCTTCTGATGAAGCCTACAGAGCTCTGTACAAAAACTACAAAAAAAGGTCAGAACATGGTGATGAAAAGAAAAAAAAATGTAGTTTTTTTTTTTCCAGTATTAAAATGCAAGAAAAACTATACATACGTGTCAACGCCATAATCGTACTGAACTGGAGAATATAAGTAACAAAACAGGTCAGTTTTACTGCATAGGAAACGGTGTAAAAAAAAAAAAATACATAAAACATTCATATACAGCATGGCGATTAAAGAAGAACTCCCGCAAAAAATGTTATTCTCTGACCTGTTAGAAAGGTGCATGATATAATCTGTAGTGAAGGTCATTTTCTTATCAGAGGCTGAAATTTGAGAGTTTCCACTCTCTTCTTATTGTAGCTGGGTCATGTGACCAACTCCCTGACCTCCAACTGACCCAGGACAGGAAGCCAGTAACTGCTCTATTCATTCCTATGAGACTGAAAGTGAGGCTCCCATAGGAATACATAGAGAATTAGACTTCCTGTCCACACATAAGTCTCTGTGTGAGTTGGTGGGTCTAATTCCTAGTCACATGACACAGATAAGAAACTTCAGGATGATATAACTCAAAAATTCAGCTACTGGTAAGAAAATGACATTCACTGCAGATTACATCATGTACATTTCTAGCAGGACATGGAATACATTTTTTTGCGGGAGTTCTTCTTTAAGATGGATCCCTATGTTCCTTGTGCCAGGTTTAGCTCAGGCAGGAAGCCTCTCTGCAGAGATTCCATAGCGGCCGCTCCTGTACCTGTCTCTTGCTAGCTGCCGGCTACGGTTAATTTTGCAGATTTTTTTTTTTTAGACCGTAGGCTTCAATATAAAATATGTCTCGCTTAGAATCTGACATGTCTATGGTTCGGAAACATTTCTGCCCGTAGCCGGCACTTCTAAAAGTCACCTAGTATTCTCTGCATTTTTCATCTGAAGCAATCTTGACCAATCTAGTTCATTTTTAGCAAAAGGTCATTGATTTAAAGAGCATTTGCCCCTCCAAACTACTGTGATGTGAAAGTTACCGAGTCTTTCTTCTGTGAAGTTTTTAATATTTTATTCATTTTATTTCGCCAGATATCTTGACCTCCTATACAGTAACAGATGTCTCTGACAACAACTAAGGCCTCATGCACACGACTGACTGTATATATTTTGCGGTCCGCAAAACACGGATCCGCAAAAAATACAGATGCCGTCCGTGTGCATTCCGTATTTTGCAGAACGGAATAGCACACGGAGTAACACACGCGGAGTAACTTCCTTTTTTTTTTTTACGGAGCCATTGAAATGAATGGTTACGTATACTGTCCCCCCAAAAACGGAACGGACGCTGAAAGAAAATATGTTTGGGTGCATGAGCCCTACTGTCAATTATTACAGTGCCCATTGGGGGAGGGGGCAGGTTTCTCATCCAGATTTCTATAGATCCTGAGTGGCATTGTTCAATATTCTGACAATAAGGCTCCATTCACACGTCCGTATTTGTGCACATCCTGGAAAACGGTCAGTTTTTTGCGGACCCATTGTTCTGCAAAAAACCTCCGTTTTTCCAGCACATCCGTTCCGTTTTTCTGTAAAAAAACGGAAAGGATGTATCCATATGTCATCCGTTTTTTGCGGATCCGGAGGAGGAATCAAATCTTTTTTTTTACCCTCCTGGAACGGAATCCGCAAATGTGGATGACATGCGGATGCCTTTCCCGCATGTCTTCCACATTTACGGACGTCCCATAGACTTGTATTGGGCTACGGACCGCAATTTCGGGATGAAAGTAGGACATGCTGGTTTTTTATTGCAGACAATCGGAACGGAAACACAGATGCAGACAACACATGTGATGTCCGCATTTTTTTTCGGGAACCATTGAAATGAATGGATCCACATACTATCCGCATTTTAGATCCGTTATTGCGGATAGGACGCGGAGCAAAAATCAGGACGTGTGAATGGGGCCTAAGGCCTCATGCACATGACCATTGGTATTTTGCGCTCCTCAAAACATGGATCCGCAAAGAATACGGATGACGTATGTGTGCATTTCATATTTTGCGAACAGCTGGCCCTAAAAGAACAGTCCCATCCTTGTCCATAATGGGGACAATAATAGGAAATGTTCTGTTTTTTGCGGAACAGAAATACGGAAACTGAATATCCGTTCCGTTTTTTTCTGCTAACCCATTGAAATGAATGGTTCTGCATACGGTCCGCAAAAAAAACGGAAAAGGACACGGAAACAAAATATGTTCGTGTGCATGAGCCCTAAGTATTATGCTCAAAGGCTCCATGTAACAATGGCAGACTGTACTGACCTATGTACTTACTTCAGACTCTCGTCAGACAGCGATCACCTCAACTGCTCAGGTATGTGTGAAGAATCCAGATATGAACTTATTCTAAACTGAAATATTATAGTTATGCACCAAAACAGTAGGTGAAAAGATGATAATTTGGCAGAGTTGAGCAGCACATGAAAACAGCAGTGCCGATAACATAAAATGGCTACAACTACTGGAATGAAGGAGGGAGGGGGCTACAAGAACAGGGCAACTACAGGGAGACAAGAGGGACAAACTTAAGCAGCAATACAATGCAGTACAGAGATGACATTAATAATAATGAACCATGGGACATGAGAGGCATAGATATCTGTCCTGATATCTGAGATACCGGATATGCTGCTGGCTTGTCTATAATCCTAAATTACATCTCAAGGCCTGCTTAAAAGGCATCTGTCAGCAGTTTTGTTCCTATGACACTGGCTGACCTGTTACATGTACGCTTTGCAGCTGAAGGCATCTGTGTTGGTCCCATGTTCATATATGTGCCTGCATTACTGAGAAAAATGATGTTTTAATATATGCAAATGACCTCTAGCAATGGGGGTGTTACCATTACACCTAGAAGCTCTGCTCTCTCTGCACCTGCTGCGTCCTCTGCATTTTGATTGTCAGGTCCAGGCAGTGTGAACATGATCTCGCCTTGCCCTGTCAAAGTTTTCTGGATCTCCATCGATCTCAGCTAGTGCCCTGTCTCCAGAATCTTTCATCCCTCCCGCCATCATCTCCAAAGTGACTGTCCAACAGGATAGTCTGGATGAATAGACATTTATTGGACGATAAATAATGCAGATGTAGCAGAGCTGAAATGATTACTCGATTCGAAAAAATTTGGGCATCGAGGATTCTTTTTTGCCATTTGACCATGGAACATGAGTGAGGCGCTTGCTATTACTCACCGGTCCGTGGTCTCCTGACAGCCGTCACCACGCTGCACTGTATTCAGGCGTGCACCACCAATGAGGCCAGGTGAGGAGATCGCCTCAGGAAGCACCAGGTAATGGCAAAGAGGGGGGCAGCGGAAGGGCATGGGCAATGAGCTCTTTCATTGTGACAAGGGGCTCTTTCATTTGACAAAGGGATTAGATTAAGAAATTGGCGCTGTTTCAGTTTTCGACTCAGGCAGCAGAAAGGCTAGGTGCACCCCTTACTGTATCCTGACATACACACATCACCGTGATGGAGTGCACGTAAGTGCGCCTTATGACCTGACGCTGTGTGGCATCAGGAGGACCGTACAGCACGTGAAGAAGAGTATGAGTATATAAAGATCTGTGGAGTGTCGGCAGCACACCTACAAGAAAGGTAAGTATTTCACTGGTGCTGGGGACTGATTGCTAGGAGGGGGAGATGGTGGCACTGGGGGAGTAATTGATGGCATGGGGGAACTGATGGAACTGGGGGGGAGCTGATGGCATGGGGGAACTGATGGAACTGGGGGAGCTGATGGCATGGGGGAACTGATGGCACTGGGAGGCAGGATGGCACTGGGATGGAGAGCTGATGGCACTGGAAGGGGATGGCACTGGGGGATGAGATGGCACTGGGGGAGCTGATGGTGGGAATGTGGGAAACTGATGGAACTGGGGGGAGCTGATGCTGCATGGGGGAACTGATGGAACTGGGGGGGGAGCTGATGGCATGGGGGAACTGATGGAACTGGGGGGACTGGGATGGGGGAGCTGATGGCTGGCATGGGGGAAACTGATGGAACTGGGGGGGAGCTGATGGCATGGGGAAACTGATGGAACTGGGGGGGAGCTGATGGCATGGGGAACTGATGAACTGGGGGAGCTGATGGCATGGGGAAACTGATGGAACTGGGGGGGAGCTGATGGCATGGGGGAACTGATGGAACTGGGGGGAGCTGATGGCATGGGGGAACTGATGGCTGGAGCTGATGGATGGGGAACTGATGGAACTGGGGGGAGCTGATGGGGGAACTGACTGGCACTGGGGAGCTGATGGCACTGCTGGCATGGCTGATGCACTGGAGGAGAGCTGATGGCACTGGAAAGGGGAGATGATGGCACTGGCGGGAGCTGATGGAACTGGGGGGAGATGGTGGCATGGGGAACTGATGGCACTGGGGGGGAGCTGATGGCATGGCATGGGAACTGATGGCACTGGGAGGGAGCTGATGGCACTGGAGGGGAGCTGATGGCACTGGAAGGGGAGATGATGGCACTGGTTGAAGCTGATGGCACTGGGGGGACTGAGACTTATGGCACTGTGGGGATTGAGACTTATGGCACTGGGGAGAGCCTGATGGCATGGAGTGGGCTGATAGCGCTGAGGACTGAGTCTGGGTCTGATGATGGCATTGGGGGCGCTGATGAGTTTTTATAAACGAAAATGTTCTTTTAATTACTTTTTTCCTTATTAGAGTACTCGATTAATCATTGGTTTATTCAGTAGAGTACTTGATTACTAAAATAATCGATAGCTGCAGCCCTAGCCGAATGTGTCATTTTTTTAAGGTATAAGCTCTGGGCACCAGGGATATCAAGTAACATTATATTAACCCTTTTAGATGAAGCTGCAGAAAACTGTGAAAATCCAATCATAATCATAATTAGTTAGTGAGACCAAAGAAGATCATGTCATTTGGGACTGGTACGTGAAATCTTGCAAAATATACTACATGTATGTGCATTCACTCCACTGCTCCCCCTGTTGGCAGTCCTATGTAAAACCAAGCATCGTAAAATCCCATTGATCTGCGCCACTTGAAAAACTCAGCTCTGCCCGCTGTACATACTTCTTGGGTTACAGGGGCGGCATCCTTATTGAACATTGATTTAAGACCATGGAATAAAGTGATCTGATGACTGTAACATGTTGTTCGGAGGGATAAAGGACACGCCCCTTATAGCTCTCGCTGCTGATCCTATAGGTATTTATGGCTTTTATCTTCTTCCCAGTCCTTAATTTGCAGCCGCATACACTGATCCCAGCTCCCGGTTGCATTGAGAATTATGGAGGACTCTCACTTTACAATATTGAATCTCCATCTCATAATCCCCTCAACCTTCTACAAGTCAGGCTCAAGGTCTGCCTAATCCGTCTTCCAGGAGCAAAGTGGAGCCACAACTCTTGAGCGAAATTTCAGTAAATATCAGGAGATTAATCTCATGCCTCCGCTTTTCTTACTGTACGGCGTCGATCACTTAGAGGGGGAATGTGATATAGTGTTGGTTATAGTCAGTGCAAGGTGCCGTCAAGTACATGAAGGTGGAATTTACATATAAATGACTCCATTAAATCTACACATGTTGTAGGATGCCTGAGTGGACAACATGCAGTCCCCAGTGCGCTACTGGCGTGCTAATTAATATTAATTACAAGGATATTACAAACTATAAATCTGTCTCTTTAAATTCCGCAAAATATATAAACATCACAAAAATGCCCCCCACCACAACAGCCCAATGTCCACAGATGACAATAAATGCATCAAAGTAACATTTACAAAGCATTGCATCACAATCTTTTCTTCGCCTTTAACCCTTTCTACCCTAGGTTTTTTTTTTTTGTTTTTACATTTTCGTTTTGCGCTCCATGTCTTCCCAGAGCCATAAAGTTTTTATTTTTCCATTTTTTTGTAGGACAAGTTGTACTTTCCAATGCCACCATTTAAAGGGAGTTTTTCACCTGTTTTTCACCTATATAACTAACAGCACTGCCCCACAGAAGATTGCAGACACATCCCTGTATGGGATGTCTGGGATGTGACATGTAATACAGACACACAGTGCACACAGGTATGTCTGGGATGTGACATGTAATACACACACACAGTGCACACAGGTATGTCTGGGATGTGACATGTAATACACACACACAGTGCACACAGGTATGTCTGGGATGTGACATGTAATACACACACAGTGCACACAGGTATGTCTGGGATGTGACATGTAATACACACACACAGTGCACACAGGTATGTCTGGGATGTGACATGTAATACAGACACACAGTGCACACAGGTATGTCTGGGATGTGACATGTAATACAAACACACACAGTGCACACACAGGTATGTCTGGGATGTGACATGTAATACAGACACACAGTGCACACAGGTATGTCTGGGATGTGACATGTAATACAGACACACAGTGCACACAGGTATGTCTGGGATGTGACATGTAATACAGACACACAGTGCACACAGGTATGTCTGGGATGTGACATGTAATACACACACAGTGCACACAGGTATGTCTGGATGTGACATGTAATACAGACACACAGTGCACACAGGTATGTCTGGGATGTGACATGTAATACACACACAGTGCACACAGGTATGTCTGGGATGTGACATGTAATACATGTGACACACAGTGCACACAGGTATGTCTGTGGGTATGTGACATGTAATACACACACACACACAGGTGCTGGGACACAGGTATGTCTGGGATGTGACATGTAATACAGACACACAGTGCACACAGGTGTCTGGGATGTGACTGGGATGTGACATGTAATACACACACACAGTGCACACAGGTATGTCTGGGATGTGACATGTAATACAGACACACAGTGCACACAGGTATGTCTGGGATGTGACATGTAATACAGACACACAGTGCACACAGGTATGTCTGGGATGTGACATGTAATACAGACACACAGTGCACACACAGTGTATGTCTGGGATGTGACATGTAATACAGACACACAGTGCACACAGGTATGTCTGGGATGTGACATGTAATACAGACACACAGTGCACACAGGTATGTCTGGGATGTGACATGTAATACAGACACACAGTGCACACAGGTATGTCTGGGATGTGACATGTAATACAGACACACAGTGCACACAGGTATGTCTGGGATGTGACACACACATGCACACAGGTATATGTACACACACACACACAGGTATGTCTGGGACACAGGCACACAGGTATGTCTGGGATGTGACATGTAATACATGCACACACAGTGCACACAGGTATGTCTGGGATGTGACATGTAATACACACACACAGTGCACACAGGTATGTCTGGGATGTGACATGCACACAGGTATGTCTGGGATACATGTACAGACACACAGTGCACACAGTATGTCTGGGACATGTGACACAGGTATGTCTGGGATGTGACATGTAATACATGTACACACACAGTGCACACAGGTATGTCTGGGATGTGACATGTAATGTGACATGTAATACACACACAGTGCACACAGGTATGTCTGGGATGTGACATGTAATACAGACACACACACAGTGCACACAGGTATGTCTGGGATGTGACATGTAATACACACACACAGTATGCACACAGTGCACACAGGTATGTCTGGGATGTGACATGTAATACAACACACAGTGCACACACTGGGAGTGCATGCACAGGTATGTCATGTGACACATGTCTGGGATGTGACATGTAATACACACAGTGCACACAGGTATGTCTGGGATGTGACATAATACAGACACACAGTGCACACAGGTATGTCTGGGACACATGTGACATGTAATACAACAGACACACACTATGTCTGGGATGTGCACAGGTACACAGTGTCTGGGATGTGACATGTAATACAGTGCACACACAGTGCACACAGGTATGTCTGGGATGTGACATGTAATACAGTGCACACACAGTGCACACAGGTATGTCTGGGATGTGACATGTAATACAGTGCACACAGGTATGTCTGGGATGTGACATGTAATACACACACAGTGCACACAGGTATGTCTCATGGGATGTCTGGGATGTGACATGTAATACACACAGGTACATACAGACACACAGTGCACACAGGTATGTCTGGGATGTGACATGTAATGTGCAACAGGTACTGGGACATGTAATACACACAGTGCACACAGGTATGTCTGGGATGTGACATGTAATACACACAGTGTATGTCTGGGTACATGTACACACACACACAGTATGTCTGGGATACATGCACACAGTGTGTCTGGGATGTGACATGTAATACAGACACACAGTGCACACAGGCACACAGTCATGTCTGGGATGTAATGTAATACACACACAGTGCACACAGGTATGCACACAGTGCACACAGGTATGTCTGGGATGTGACATGTAATACGGACACAGGTATGTGATGTGACATGTAATACAGACACACAGTGC
>ONZH01003032.1:0-28866 GCA_900303285.1 Rhinella marina
TACTCATCACAGCTTGGGCTACCCTGCTGTAATACCATTATAATGCACAGGCTGATGGAGACCTTGTGCAATGTCCTTATTGCAGAGTAAGTAGGGTAAGAATAAGCATCTAAGGGACGTTACAATGAATGAGACAATCAAAGAAGAACCTTAGTCCCCAGATAACCCCTTTGACTATCATATGTTGTAACATGACAAAGAAATCAGTTTGTCTTCAGAATGTATAATTTACACTATAATAAACCTGAATCTGAAGGCACCACCTGGAATATATTTTATTTTGCCTCCGATAACAGTATCACACTAGGATTACAATTTTACCCATTTTCTGTTCTGTTACTTTATCTATGGTAAATAGTGAGCTAGGGTGCTGGCACCATATCCAGGTAGTACCTCATCTGTGATATAAACTTGGTTCTGTTATCGTGTCTATTTAGTAATGTTCTGGAGCTGAGGTGTGTATCATGAGGGCCTTCAGCAGTTGAGCGGTGCATTTTTATGTTCTATGCCATTAAGGCATATATTAATAACATAGCATAGTTTGTCAGGCTGTCCATTCAGTTGAGCCTGTTATCCTGCAAGTTGATGCAGAGAAGGGCAAAAAAAAACCCTGTGATGTTGAAGCCGATTTTCCTCATTTTGTGGGAATAAAATCCTTCACAATTCCAATCAGGCAATCAGAATAACTCCCTGGATCAACAATCCATATCTAGTAACTATAACCTGTAATATTATTACTCTCCACAAATATATCCAGGCCCCTCTTGAAATATTTTAGTGAATTCACCATCATCACCATCACCTCCTCAGGCAGAGAGTTCCATCAATTCAATCATTCAATCTCACTGCTCTTACAGTAAAGAATCTTCTTCTATGTTTGTATATAAACCCTCTTTCCTCCAGATGCAGAGGATGTCCCACAGTCCTGGGGATAAATAGGTGATGGGAGAGATCTCTGTACTGACCCCTGATATATTTATACATAGTTATTAGATTGCCCCTTTGTCGTCTTTTTTATAAAGTGAATAACTTTAATTCTGAAAATCTTTCTGGGTACTATAGTCCACCCATTCCATTTATTACCTTAGTTGCCCTTCTCTGTACCGTCTCTAGCTCTGCAATGTCTGCCTTGTTCACAGGAGCCCAGAACTGTACACAGTACTCCATGTGTGGTCTGACTAGTGATTTGTAAAGTGGCAGGACTATGTTGTCATCACGGGCATCTATGCTCCTTTTGATGCAACCCATTATCTTATTGGCCTTGGCAGCAGCTGTCTGACACTGGTTTCTGCAGCTTAGTTTGCTGTGTACTAAAATTCCTAGGTCCTTTTCCATGTCAGTGTTACCCAGTGTTTTACCATTTAGTATGTACAGGCATTATTCCTTCCCACGTGCATAACCTTACATTTGTTTGTTAGTGTTAAACCTATTATGAAGCTCTGCAGTGACTAAGGTATATATTACGAGGCATGGACACTTCTCTACCTTATCAACTCCTTGCCACAACAGGGATCAGAAAGAACACCATTCTGTCAATGTGGTGTCCAAGCTATGGCTTCTGAACTAGAGTTCATTATTGTATTCTGTTACATTTGTTATCTACTATACTTGGTGTACTTTGCTGCCATTTAATAATCATTGATATATTTGGTTTATGTAACTTTGTGTTCTGTAATTTCTGTCATTTTCCTGTTTGTCAGAAATGCTTCATAGAACTGAATAGAGGCTTTTCTTTATAATTTCCTCAAGATGAATTACCTAAAGGCTTATCTATTACATTTCCCTCTCTGGAATTCTACATGCAACTGGTGTCTCAAGGGGCATGATTATAGTGAGATTACTATCTTCTATTGCTTTAACAAGAGATTTCTACTGGCACTCCTCAGAGACTTCCCTTTAACATACAGTCATGGCCAAAAGTTTTGAGAATGATACAAATATTAATTTTTACAAAGTCTACTGCTTCAGTTTTTATAATGGCAAGTTGCATATACTCCAGAATGTTATAAAGAGTGATCAGCTTAACAGCAATTACTTGCAAAGTCAATATTTGCCTAGAAAATTAACTTTATCCCCCAAAACACATTTAAACATCATTGCAGCCCTGCCTTAAAAGGACCAGCTAACATCGTTTCAGTGATTGCTCCATTAACACAGGTGTGGGTGTTGATGAGGACAGGGCTGGAGATCAATCTGTCATGATTAAGTAAGAATGACACCACTGGACACTTTAAAAAGAGGCTGGTGCTTGGCATCATTGTTTCTCTTCTGTTAACCATGGTTATCTCTAAAGAAACACGTGCAGTCATCATTGCACTGCACAAAAATGGCCTAAAAGGGAAGAGTATCGCAGCTAGAAAGATTGCACCTCAGTCAACAATCTATTGCATCATCAAGAACTTCAAGGAGAGAGGTTCCATTGTTGCCAAAAAGGCTCCAGGGCGCCCAAGAAAGACCAGCAAGCGCCAGGACCGTCTCTTAAAAGTGTTTCAGCTGCGGGATCGGGCTACCAGCAGTGCAGAGCTTGCTCAGGAATGGCAGCAGGCAGGTGTGAGTGCATCTGAACACACTATGAGGCGGAGACTCTTGGAGCAAGGCCTGGTCTCAAGGAGGGCAGCAAAGAAGCCACTTCTCTCCAGAAAAAACATCAGGGACAGACTGATATTCTGCAAAAGGTACCGGGAGTGGACTGATGAGGACTGGGGTAAAGTCATTTTCTCTGATGAATCCCCTTTTCGATTGTTTGGGACATCTGGAAAACAGCTTATTCGGAGAAGACGAGGTGAGCGCTACCACCAGTCTTGTCTCATGCCAACTGTAAAGCATCCTGAAACCATTCATGTGTGGGGTTGCTTCTCAGCCAAGGGAATCTGCTCTCTAACAGTCTTGCCTAAAAACACAGCCATGAATAAAGAATGGTACCAGAATGTCCTCCGAGAGCAACTTCTCCCAACCGTCCAAGAGCAGTTTGGCGATCAACAATGCCTTTTCCAGCATGATGGAGCACCTTGCCATAAAGCAAAGGTGATAACTAAATGGCTCAGGGAACAAAACATAGAGATTTTGGGTCCAATGGCCTGGAAACTCCCAGATCTTAATCCCATTGAGAACTTGTGGTCAATCATCAAGAGACGGGTGGACAAACAAAAACCTACAAATTCTGACAAAATGCAAGCATTGATTGTGCAAGAATGAACTGCTATCAGTCAGGATTTGGTCCAGAAGTTGATTGAGAGCATGCCAGGGAGAATTGCAGAGGTCCTGAAGAAGAAGGGTCAACACTGCAAATATTGACTTGCTGCATTAACTCATTCTAACTGTCAATATAAGCTTTTGTTACTCATAATATGATTGCAATTATATTTCTGTATGTGATAAAAGCATCTGACAAACACACATAAAAACCAGAGGGCAGCAGATCATGTGAAAATATAATTGTGTCATTCTCAAAACTTTTGGCCATGACTGTACATCGGTTGCAGAATAGACAATATATGTGGGTCCCAGACATGGCCACAAAGTGCACCATTAGAAATTACTTGTCCCTGAACTTGCATTACAATCTACTCCTCTCTGAAATGGAAAATTAATGTTACTACTACCAGATAAAAACAAGCAAGTCTGTGACCAGATGGCTGGGGCCACATAGAATGGCATCATGGGCCACCTGCAATCCTCTGGCTACAGGTTGTGTACCCCTGATCTAAGGTGTGTATTATGATTTTCTGCAACAGGTGAGATGTGTATTATGAAGTTCGCCAGTAGCTGTGATATGTGTTATGAGGTTTTGAAACAGCTGGAGAATTCATTGTGAGGTCCTGTAGCTGTGATGTGTTTTATGATGTTCTGCAGCATCTGAGGCGTGAATTATGAGATCCTGCAATAGATGTCATGTTTATTTTGAGGTTCTGCAGAATTTTGATGTTCTCCAGCAGTTGTGCGTTGTATTATGATGGTATTAACAGGTGAGGTGTGAGCTATAAGGTCCTGCAGCTTAGAAGAAAGGGCAAAATTGTGGCAAAAATGCATTTATGGTTATAGAGACACTTTTTGATGCAGTAACAGAGCTGCATTGTTCAACATCGATTCTTGAACATGAGTAGGTATCTTCTGGTATGTATCTACGTAAGTACGCCTTTTGGTAGATTTATTTTTCTTAGTTCAAGGGAAATGTAAATCAGTTGCCCATTGTGACCAAGATTCATCAACTTCATTGGTTACAAAAGGTAAATGTTCTACTTTTCTGAAAGTGGCTGTATTTTACTGATAGAACTAAAAATTCTCACCAATTACCTTGGCTGTTTGACTGTAGGCAATAGCTCAGTTAACTATTACCCTACAGCCAAAATATGTAAGCATACACCCAAAACTGGCTTAAGTGTCTGGAGTGCTGGCAATATTATTTTTTTAACATTTTCATATTTCATATGTAGTTATCTCATATATTCAATAAAAATACATAGAGAACATGAAACAAATAATTGCAAATAATGAATAAATACATGAAAATACATATTTGCTAAATAATATTGTTCCTCTGCCAGAGTTTATGCCGCATATGTGAACATAACCTTACAATATAACATCTAGCTTTTAGGTGTTGAGATGTTGATCAGGCGTTTGTTAAAAAAAAAAAATAAATAAATAAATAACTTACATCAGGAGTAAAAAGGTATTGTAATCCATCTATAGCACCCGGCAATGTAAAACCACGAATTAGGAATATTGTTAGAACAACATATGGGAATGTAGAAGTAACATAAACTGCCTGTAAAATAAAAAAAACATTAAGGATTAGTTAGGGAAAATGCACACAGTCATTAGTTTGTGCATTTGGTTTAGAGGCAAATGTTCTATAATATGCAGATGTAGCCGAGCTAAACTTGATGGTTAATGCGTTAAGTAAAGAATGGCAAGAAAATGTTAACTGACTTTTCAATGGATTGCAATGGCTTTTGTCACAAAATAACTTTTGTCACGGAGATAACACTGTGACATGTGTTACCAGAGTAAATTTTAGCTTGGCTACATCTGTACTACAACAATTAAAGTGGTTGCACCCCTAGTCAAGATGTCTATCTCTGTCTATTTAAAGGAGAACGGGAGGGACCAGAGCACAGGGAAGCTGCAGTAGCAGCACTCCTAATGCTACAACCAGCCCCTTGGTGCTCCAACTTGTTAATTTGCATAACTATAACAATTTATATATCTCCACAACTATTCATCCTAGAGAGAAAAGAAATAGCATTTTACTCATGTATGACTGGTTTAATAAGCTTGTTTATGCAGACAGATGCTCTTTAAAGCTGGACCTACTACGATATTTACACATCTTTGACTCTGTGTGCCACTTGCACCATTCTTTTATACAGGAGGAGAGTAACTAAAAATGCTGTTCCCATTGCAGTAACTCTCTAGTGCGATCTCTTGTAGATACGTTTCCTGGCTCTCTCCACTCACAAAACATACTCTACCATGCAGTTAAAGTCTCAGTCTGGATTCCGATTGGTCTGTGGGGAAACCAGTTGTAAAACAATGCTATGGGCGAATAAGCAGCCATTGCAACTGACTCCCTCCTGGCAATTGCTTGCTCACTAATGGAGAAGACAGGTTCTCTTACGTGCAGTTATCTAATAGTTACATAGTTATTAAGGTTGGAAAAAGGCAAAAGTCCATCAAGTGCATCAAAAGAGGTATAGATGCCCGTAATGAGAACATAGTCCTGCCACTTTACAAATCACTAATCAGACCACATATGGAGTACCGTGTACAGTTCTGGGCTCATGTGAACAAGGCAGACATAGCAGAACTGGAAAGGGTTCAGAGGAGGGCAACTAAAGTAATAATGAATGGGTGGACTACAGTACCCAGAAAGATTATCAAAATTAGGCTTATTCACTTTAGAAAAAAGACGACTGAGGGGAGATCTAATAACAATGTATAAATATATCAGAGGCCAGTACAGAGATCTTTCCCATGATCTAATTATCCCCAGGACTGTTACTGTGATGAGGGGACATCCTCTGCATCTGGAGGAAAGAAGGTTTGTACACAAACATAGAAGAGGATTCTTTACTGTAAGAGCAGTGAGACTATGGAACTCTCTGACTGAGGAGGTGGTGATGGTAAGTTCACTAAAAGAGTTCAAGAGGGGCCTGGATGTATTTCTGGAGTGCAATAATATTACAGGTTATAGTTACTAGAGATGAGTCGTTGATCCAGGAAGTTATTCTGATTGCCTGATTTAAAGTGTGAAGATGAAGTTTCTGATCATTTAACATTTTAACATAGTAACATAGTTTATAAGGCCGAAAAAAGACATCAGTCCATCCAGTTCGGCCTGTTTTCCTACAAGTTGATCCAGAGGAAGGCAAAAAAACCCTGTGAGGTAGAAGCCAATTTTCCCCACTTTAGGGAAAGAAATTCCTTCCCGACTCCAATCAGGCAATCAGAATAACTCCCTGGATCAACGACCCATCTCTAGTAACTATAACCTGTAATATTATTACCCTCCAGAAATGCATCCAGGCCCCTCTTGAATCTTTTAGTGAACTTACCATCACCACTTCCTCAGGCAGAGAGTTCCATAGTCTCACTGCTCTTACCGTAAAGAATCCTCTTCTATGTTTGTGTACAAACCTTCTTTCCTCCAGACGCAGAGGATGTCCACTCGTCACAGTCACAGTTCTAGGGATAAATAGATCATGGGAGAGATCTTTGTACTGACCTCTGATATATTTATACATAGTTATTAGATCTCCCCTCAGTCGTCTTTTTTCTAAAGTGAATAAGCCTAATTTTGATAATCTTTCTGGGTACTGTAGTCCACCCATTCCAGTTATTACTTTAGTTGCCCTCCTCTGAACCCTCTCCAGCTCTGCTTTGTCTGCCTTGTTCACAGGAGCCCAGAACTGTACACAGTACTCCATGTGTGGTCTGACTAGTGATTTGTAAAGTGGCAGGACTATGTTCTCATCACGGGCATCTATGCCTCTTTTGATGCAACCCATTATCTTATTGGCCTTGGCAGCAGCTGTCTGACACTGGTTTCTACAGCTTAGTTTGCTGTTCACTAAAATTCCTAGGTCCTTTTCCATGTCATTTGAATTCCATTTTGTATCTGTTCAGTTAAAGTGTTGATTTAAGACCTGTGAATGCGGGTGCACGGAGTAAGGTTTTGTCTACATATTTTCTCAAGGTTGTTTTGGGATTCTGACTTGCTGCAGACCTTGGAACTGGCCGCTCCAAGGTCCGTGGTGAGAGCAGATGAACAACACGTACACAGTGACAATTATACAGCGCATGTGCTGGCTACGTTCCACTAAGGGATGGAGCTTTTTGTTTAATTGGTATAAAGCTGTAACCCTTCAGGAAAAAAGTCAGAAGCTCATCCTACGGGGGGACGCCTTGCGTAGGGACCGGTGTTTTCCCGATCGAGACTCTGACTGCTTTCGCTGAAAGGGCTTCCCAGCTGATGTCGCTGTCAGATGATGATAACTCAATCGGTGATGTATGTAACCTTTAGTCTGGATGTAGTCAGGATTCCAGATGAAGTTTTGATATAATTGTGTATTATGTTCTTTATCCTTTGTGTATAGGTAAGTGCAAAAGAAGGACATTATATGACTATATGTACACACTACTTATTATATTTAATAAAATCAGATTATAAACCTTCCTTTGAAGTGTAGCTGTAGTTCAGTTAAGAGTCTCTCTTTAAAGAGTATCCGAACCTGAAGTCTTGCTCTTATCAGCAAAACATGATTTGAGTTGGGAAGGAATTTTTTCCCTAAAGTGGGGAAAATTGGCTTCTACCTCACAGGGTTTTTTTTGCCTTCCTCTTTATCAACTTGTAGGAAAACAGGACAAACTGGATGGACAGATGTCTTTTTTGGCCTTATAAACTATGTTACTATGTTACTAAGTCCATCCCTGGATTAATGTCCATGTTCCTGTTAAAAAGGGTTGGGCCAAAGGGAAAGGCTGAGTAGAACAAGATTTCTATACATTGTCATGAACCTCAATGTTATTTTGAATTAAAAAGTCATCTTAACCTTTTTTGAAGCCATTTGCTGTGACCAGCTCCTTTGGCAGGCTATTCCAGAGATTCACAAACCTTACTGTAAAGAATGCTTGTCGCCTCTTATGACCGAATCTTTTTTTCTCCAGTCTTAGGGAATGGCCTCTTGTTCTTTGAGGGGTTTTAACACAGAATAGCTTCCCTTGATATTTTTTGTATGGTCCGTTTATATATTTGTGCAGGTTAATCATGTCCCCCCTTAGAAGTCTTTTTTCAAGGCTAAACAAATTCAGTTCATTTAATCTTTGCTCATAGCTAAGATCTTCCAGGCCCTTTATGAGTTTAGTGACTGTAATCTGTACTTTTTCTAACTCCAGGGCATCCTTTTTATGGACTAGTGCCCAGAAATGAACTGCGTATTCCAGTTGAGGTCGCACCAACGCTTTGTATAGTGGCAATATTACATACCTGTCCCGCGAATCCATACCTCTTTTAATACAAGACTAAATTCTGGTCCCCTTAGAGGCAGCTGACTGCCATTGCATGCTGTTATTTAGTCTATGATATACTAATACACTCAGATCCTTCTCAACAAGTGACTTTCCCAGTTTTACTCCCCCTAAGACACATGCTGCATGCAGATTATTCGCCCCCAAGTGCATAACTTTACATTTACTGTATCTATATTGAACCTCATTTGCCAAGTGGAGGCCCAAACAGTAAGTTTGTCCAAGTCAGCTTGAAACTTATTAACATCTTCCATAGACTGGACTGTATTACAAAGTTTGGTGTAATCTGCAAAAATAGAAACAGCACTATTAATCCCATCCTCTGTCATTAATGAATAACTTAAATAATAGCAGACCCAGCACAGAACCTTGGGGAACACCACTTATAACCGGGGACCATTCAGAGTAGGAATCATTGACCACAACTCTTTGGATACGATCATGAAGCCAATTTTCAATCCAATTACAAACCAATAGACCTCAATTTTCCCATTAGCCGTCCGTGAGGGACAGTTTCAAACGCCTTTGCAAAGTCCAAAAACACAATATTGACAGCTTTTCCTTAGTAAAACCATGTTGACTATGACTTATTATATTATTGACAGTTACATAATCCTGTATGTAGTCCCGTAGAAGGCCCACAAACATTTTTCCCACTATGGATGTTAAGCTTACTGGTCTATAATTTCCTGGTGAAGACCTAGCACCCTTTTTGAAAATGGGAACCACATTCGCCTTGTGCCAGTCTCTTGGTACAATGCTTCTCATTAAAGAATCTGTAAATATTATGAACAGAAGCAAAGCAATAACTGAACTGAGCTCCTTTAGAACTCTAGGGTGTAATCCATCTGGACCTGGGGAATTGTTCACCTTTAATTTTCTTAGCATATTAAGGACCATATGTACAGTCAGCCAGGTAAGTATGTTATTTGAGGTATTTCCACCAGTGGCACCACCCTCATGAGATGCCCTCTCTTTTTTTTGTATATACCCATTTAGGAGCTCTGCCTTCTCTCAATCCACAGTGACCAACACCGTGTTACCATCATTTAGGAGTCCTACGTGTTCTGACCTTGTTTTTATTTTGCATGGGGAGGAGCGATTGTTACGCCATCGCTTGTCACCAAGCTGTATAGTGGTTTGCCGGCATGATTTCACTACTGTTATATAGTAGGTAGGATTGCATTACTATCTATTGTAGACCAGTGAAGTGAGGCCCTGGCCCATTACCCAACTAGGCAGCTCTGTAAGTGGTGGCAACCAGTCCTGCTCAAATTCTAGGACAGGTTGTTGGGAGCTATTTTAAATCATTTCTTTTTACTTTTTTTGTCTCGCATTACAAGGGGCCATGTCTTAGCAGAAAGGGGGTTTGTGTTATTGACAGTAGGCATGACTTAGTCAGTAATCTGTGGAGGAGAGAGATTTGTGAAGGGAGAGGTGGACCATTCCTGCTCATCCAATTAAACACATGTCCCTTCACAATCCTATTACCATGACTGATTACTGATGTGGCCAAGTCTGTGGACCAAAATTTTGACAGATTACTTCATACAGTATATGGCATATCCTTACATGTTGAATTATTTGATGAATACAGAACATTTGATTGATTTGAAGTCATGTTGCAGAGGTTTTCAGCAGGCCATGGGGAATTGACACTCCAGCATTCAGGAACAGGCATGAACAGGGATGTCAGAGCTGCAACTTGTCAAACTGCACTAATATACCATTTTACCAATCACATGTGGGCACTATTGTCCTTGTAAGTTATGTAGGGATTAAACGGCAGGAGCGCCGATCTGGTCTGTTAGAATAGGAGCACGGCTATTATGTGAGAGCTAAGCCCCCGCTCTCTGATGCACGGGAGACCTGAACAGAGCTTATAATGGGCCACCTGTGACCTCCTTAAAAAAGACGTATGAGTGGTCACTAAGGGTTTATCCCCTTCACGCATTTTCATGTACAATGTGGTCTTTTGCTACATCCCCATGTACATGTACGTGTTCTGATCGGGTGGGTGCAGGTGCTGAAAAAGCCAATGCCAGTGGATTAACCCTTCACATGCTACGGTCAGCGCTGACTGCAGCATGTGTGGGGTTTACAGAGAGAGGGGGTTCCCTCTCTGACCCCATTGGCCTCTATGATTGCTATGGTAGCCGCGATGGCTTACAGAGGCATTGGAGCCTGGTATCTACGGAAGCCCAGAATATCCAGACCCAAAGGCTGGGTCTCCTAGGCAACTGTCAATGTCTTACACTGTAATACACTGACAGTTATAACAGCGGCTGCTTCCCCTGCTTACCGCCGCGGTCCTGGGCGCCATATTCAGTGGTGATCTGCTGCCTGTACTTCCCGTTCACTGCTGTAAGCCGTGTACCGGGGTGGGCTCCCCAGGATACAGCGAAGTCACAGACAAGGAAGAAGACTCCAATTCAGATTGACAAAAACAAGATTTTACTAAGTATTTAACGTTTGTGGGAAGGGAATACCCCAAGCATATATACATACACTCAGCTTGAGGCTAAGGCACTTGTGTTACACAGCACGATGCTCTATCAGTGTGCGCCCAGGCTTCTCCACAGTTTTGCCTATCTGCAGGTTATTGTAACCCAGCAGCTATACCTTTTGATACCCTAATCTCCACAAACAATTCTGTAAGTGTGGTTCAGGAGCCCCGGCGGTATAACACAAACGCTTACAAACTTAACCAATCAACACTAAACCTCAGAGTATAACCAGTTGTTTGCCACAGTAAACCCCACTTCTGTAGCAAGGTAGCTTGTAGCCTGCAAACCACCTGTCTAATCTTCAGGCTTTTACCCAGTAGCTACTGAATTGGCGCCAATAACATAATGCGGTGCGTGCACGGTTACCCACTGTGTCTGCACAGTGGGCCTCAGTTCTTTCACTGACCCGGGTCCGTTGGGTACCTTAACTTTCAGAAGTATCTGGTAGAGGATCTCATCCGGCAACCACGCAGTCTCACTGACGCTTCCACTTGTCCTGTCAGCAGGGCTCCTGATGGTAGGTCTCCCCTTCTGGTCAGTCTCTGTTCCAGGTCTCCTTGCAGAGTCTTGCTCCCTTAGGGAATAGTCTCACTTGTGGATCACACTAGGAAACACAGACAGTAGCTCTTTCTCCTCTGCCTCTTTGCAGCACACACTCAAGATGGCTGCCACACACTTCTCCAGTCTGAAGCTCCACCTCTGCCGAACAGGATCTCTTAGTCATTACTCCAGGGAGCTATAGTCTTTCCTGTAGTAAACAGTGACATCTTGTGGCCAAAAATGAAATGTCAGTTTAATAACAACTATATTTACAGGAACAGGTGCATTCACAGAGTGGAGGCTGTTCCACCACCTTATACTGCTGCAGTCCTGGGCTCTGTCTGTGTAAGTACTGTTGCTCTGGGATCCACTCCAGAGTTTCCATTCAGCCCTGGCTACAACATGCTTGCTGTTTATTACTTGCATCACTTCCTTTAGGCCCGACATGTGTTGGATCATGTGACCTTGTTTACCAACCCTAGCCCTCCTGCTCATATATAAGTGGCTCACCACTCTTCCCAGATGCCTCAGTGTCAAGGTCCTTGTGTCCTGATTTGTTGCTATTTTTCCTGCTGACATTCCTGTGTTCCAGACTTGTGCTTGTGTACCCGGACTCCGCTACCTGCTTCATCCCTTCCTGCTTGCTTTGATTCTCTTGTTGCCGACCCGGATTGTCTGACCTGTACCTGTGCCGCCTGACCTGACCCTTTGCCTGTCTGACTTCGCCTCTGCCTCATCATTTGGTCCTGCATTGTTGCTCCTGGTGAAAACTCGGCCTTCTGACCACCGCTGTACCTCTGGTACCTTCTCAGGTACCTCCTGGTCCGTCTGAACCAGCTGCCTCATGTGCCAATCCTCCTCAGTAGGTAGCGACCTGGTGTTCCCCTTGGAAAGTCTATCCCCACCATCAGGGGTATTGTGAAGATCAAGGGGTTCACTTAGACAACTCCCTTGGAGGAGGTAGGACATGAGGAACAGTGGGTTCACACCTGCTGGTTTGTGACAGTAAACTGAGGCCATGGACCCTGCTGGTCACCCCAAACCTGTCGTTCAGGAATTATTACATGAAGTCAGGCATCAGAGTGAACGCCAGGATGTCTTGATGCAGTTCATGCAAAATGTCACTGCGTCTGGATGCCATCTCTTCTCCAGCTACTGCAGGGTCGCCAGTCGCTGCTACCCCTGCAATACCCATAACGGCAAATCCGGATTTTTGTGCCGCTGGTGTGCAACTCCCTCTGCCATCACACTTTGGTGGAGATCCTAAAACCTGTTATGGATTCTTGAACCAGTGCCTTATCCACTTTGAGTTGCATGTGCAGAGGCTTCCTACTGAGCAGTCCAAGGTTGCCTTTATTGTGTTCCTGCAGTCTGATGAGGCGCTTGCTTGGGCAAATCCTATTTGGGAACATGGAGTTCCTGAAACCACTAATCAGCAGACTTTCCTGACTACCTTCTGGCTGGTCTTTGAAGAGCCTGGCCCCATGTCCTCCTCTGCATCTACGACAGGGTTCGTCGTCTGTGGGATGGTGCACCATCCAGTTTTGTACCCTGGCTGCCGAACTTGCATGGAGTAATGAGGCTCAACTGGTGGTGTTCTAGGAGGGTCTTTCTGATCGGATTAAGGATGAATTAGCTGGTTCCGACTGTCTGCCTACTCTAATTGACCTGATCACCTTAGCCTCAAGAATTGATATGCGGTTCAGGGAACATTCTAAGGAGGTCGCAGGCACCAGAAGACCACCTCATTTGGCTCCATCCTTCCAGGATGCCAGTCCTTCCACTAGTGTCCACCCCATCTGAAGAGCCCATGCAAATAGAGTGCCTTCAATTGTCTGACCAGGAACTTTTACGCTGTTAAAGCAGAGAACCTTGTGTCTGTATTTTGGAGGCAAGGCTCACTTTATCTGTAATTGTCCGCAGAAGCCAGGAAACGCCAAAGTCTAGGATCAGTTGGAGAGATGGTACTAGACAAAGAAAAGTCCTCTCTGAAACTCTCAGTTCCTGTGACTCTATCTCACAAGGAAGTCACACTGTCTGTGCCTGCATTCTTGGACTCTGGGTAACTTCATTCAGCAAGCTCTGGTCCATCAGTACCGGCTCCCAAACATCCGTCTAGAAAGACCTTTGTCAGTGGCTTCTGTAAATGGACTGTCACTTCCTGAACTCGTGCTCTCGGTTACTAAGCCCCTTAAGATGCAAATAGGGGTCCTGCATTCAGAGATTATCTCCTTCTATATGCTGCCAGTGTCCATGAATCTGGTTATCCTTGGTCTACCCTGGCTGCATCTGCATACTCCATTTCTGACTGGCACTCCAGTCAGATTCTGCATTGAAGACCATCCTGTCAGTCCACCTGCTTATCGGCGGTCCGACCTGCTTCCTCTCCTACTGTACCTGTAGAGCTGCCTGGACTTCTGCAGCAGTATGCCAGTTTTGCAGACATCTTCAGTAAGAAAGAGGTCGAGACCATGCCTTGTCATTGTTCATATGATTGTCTGATTGACCTTCTGCCTGGTGCCACTCCTCCCCGTGGTCGAGTCTACCCACTCTCACTTCCCGAAACCCAAGCGATGTTAGATTCCATCAAGGAGAATCTCGAGAGGGGGTTTATCCGGAAATGTTCTTCGCCAGCCGGTGCCGGGTTCTTCTTTGTGCAGAAAAAGGATGGATCCTTATGGTCCTGTATCGACTATCGAGGTCTGAACAAGATCATAGTCAAGAATCGGTACCCTTTGCCGGTAATCTCCGAACTTTATGACAGGATTTGGGGGGGCTAAGGTCTTCACTAAATTAGACCTGCGCGGCGCATACAACCTTATCCTCATTCATAAGGGCGATGAGTGGAAGACTGCTTTCAACACTCGTGATGGTCACTATGAGTATCTTGTCATGCCCTTCAATCTGTGCAATGCTCCCGCGGTATTCCAGGAGTTGGTAAACAATATTTTCCAGTACCTGCTCTATGTCTGTGTGATAGTGTACCTTGACGATATAATGATCTATTTGGCAGATTTGGCCACTCAACAGAAGCATGTATGTTTGGCCTTACAGCGGTTGAGAGAGAATCGACTTTATGCCAAACTCGAGAAATGCATCTTTGAAAAATCTACTGTACCATTCCTCGGATACATCATTTCGGATGCCGGGTTGCAAATGGATCCTGAAAAATTGAATGCAGTAACGGACCTGCCCCGCCCATGGGCCTTCGTGCTATACAGCACTTCCTTGGATTTGCGAATTTCTATCGTCAGTTCATCCCAAATTTTTCTTCTCTCACATCTCCAATCTCTGCTCTTATTAAAAAAGGGGTGAATGCCAGAGTCTGGACTCCTGAGGTTGAAGCTGCCTTTGTTCACTTAAAAAGGTATTTTGCTTCTGCACCTGTTCTACATCATTCTGATGTCTCCTGCCAATTTTTTTTTAGAAGTGGACGCCTCCTCCATAGGAGCGGGGGCTATTTTACTACAGAAAGGTTCCAAGGGCAAGATGTCTACTTGTAGATTTTTCTCCAAGCTCTTCTCCCCTGCTGAGAGGAATTACTTAATAGGAGATAGAGAACTTCTGGCCATAAAACTTGCCTTGGAGGAGTGGCGTTATCTATTGGGGGGGACCCAGCATCTGGTGATAATCTTCACTGACCACAAGAACCTTACGTATCTGCTCAGTGTCTGAACCCTCGCCAAGCCAGATGGGCACTCATCTTCTCCCATTTGATTTTGAGCTGCACTTTCGCCTGGCCAAGAAGAACATCAAAGCGAATGCGCTGTCTTGGTCATTTGACTTCTCCGAACAGCAGAAGGAGCCCCAGTATATAGTAGATCCTGCTCGCTTGATCACAGTGGCTCCTGTCCTGGTAAAAGACATCCCTCCTGGGAAGACTTTTGTGCCATCTGCCAAGAGAAAACGTATTCTAGCTTGGGGGCACAACTCCAAACTGGCTGGTCACCCAGGGAATCCGCAAGACCACAGAACTTTTGTATCGCCACTACTGGTGGCCCACACTGTCTAAGGATTTGCATGAGTATGTGCCTGCCTGCACCGTCTGTGCTCAAAATAAAGTCTCCAGGACCAAACCACCCGGGCTGTTCCTGATGCTCCATGGCAACACATTGCCATGGACTTTGTTACAGATCTGCCCTCTTCTGCTGGATGTACAGCTATCTGGGTGGTCGTGGACCGGTTCTCCAAGATGGCACACTTCGTTCCTTTGGCTGGTCTGCCCTCGGTTGCTGAACTTGCTAAACTGTTCGTGAAACACATATTCCACTTGAATGGTCTACCTTGGCATATTGTTTCCGATCACAGAGTCCAGTTTACCTCTAAGCTCTGGAGAGCTCTTTGCCGATTGCTTCAAATAGAGCTGGACTTCTAATCTGGTTATCATTCCCAGACCAACGGACAAGTAGAGCGGGTCAATCAGATATTACAGAACTATCTCCAGCATTTTGTTTCGGCCCAAAATGACTACTGGCTACAACTAGTACCTTGGGCTGAATTCTCCTATAACAACCACCCGTTTATAGACAACACCCTCGTACTCCTCTTCCTGTTTCTACATCTACTGGGGTACCAGCTGCGGATTCTTTTTTGAAGATTAGGTGTGACACTAAGGTCTGCATTGACTCGCATGAAAATGAATGCAGACAAGAAAAGAAGGAAACCGCCTCAGGTTTATCTGGAGATAAGGTATGGCTCTCCTTTAAAAACATCCGCTTAAAAGTTCCCAGTTTCAAGTTTTCTCCTAGGTTCCTTGGACCCTTTGAAATATTGAGGAGGATCAACGAAGTGACATATAAGTTACGTCTGCCTCTCTCTCTGCATATTCCTAATGCCTTCCATGTGTACTTACGAAAGCCAGTAGTTCTTAATCGCTTCTGAACGGCTCCTTCTATTCCCACTCCAGTGTCTGGAGATTCTGACGAGATATTTGATGTCAAAGACATGAAGAAGCATGGCAAGAAGACCTACTATCTTGTGGACTGAAAAGCCTTTGGTCCCGAGGAGAGGTCATGGGAACCAGAGGAGAACATTCATGCTCTGAACCTGGTAAAAAGGTTTCTGTCTTGCTGTGGTCTCAAGAAGAGGGGGCTATGCGCCGCTGTTCCCCTGCTTACCACCGTGGTTCTGGGCACTGCGTTCAGTGGTCATCTGCTGCCTGTACTTCTCGTTCACTGCTGCAGTCCTGGACTCTGTCTGTGTAAGTACTGTTGCTTTGCAATCCACTCCAGAGTTTCCATTGAGCCCTGGCTACAACATGATTGCTGCTTATTCCTTGCATCACTCCCTTCAGGGCCGGCGCATGTTGGATCATGTGGGTTGGATTATGTGACCTTGTTGACCAACCCTAACCCTGCTGTTCATATATAAGTGGCTCCTGGTGATGATTTGGCCTCGGTCCTGCATTGTTGCTCCTGGTGTCGACTCGGCCCTCTGATCACCGCTGTACCTCTGGTACCTTCGCAGGTACCTCCTGATCCGTCTGGACCAGCTGCCTTGTGTGCCAATCCTCCTCAGGAGGTAGCGACCTGGTGTTCCCCTTGGAAAGTCTATCCCCACCATCAGGGGTATTGTGAAGATCGAAGGGTTCACTTAGACAACTCCCTTGGAGGAGGTACGTAGGACATGAGGCACAGTGGGTTCACACCCGCTGGTTCGTGACAACAGTTCAATGCAGCACGATACAGCATGTATTGTACTGCGTTGAAACAGGGATCAAAGACTGAAAAGGTGAAGTCCCGCAATGGGACAAAAATAAAAAGTAAAATAAAAGTGAAAAATGTGTTTTTTAATAATAAAAAATAGATTCAAGTTACTTTTTTCGGGTTTCCACTCTAGGGGTGCATTAGGCGGGTCTTGAAATGCGACATTGCAACTTAAAGGAAATCTGTCAGCAAATCTAACTATATCTAACCCAGTCCAGGGCTACATAGTGCTGCCTAACACAATGCAAAACATACCTGCCTTAGTATTCTGTGTGCTTCTGAAGTTCAGAAAATTAACTTTTATTCCTATGCAAATATGGTCTCAAGGTGCCCAGTGGGGCATGCATAACTGTTATAGGAGCCCAGGCAGCCTTCTGCCAGAGCGCAGGCCCTCGTCTTCACTTGTTCTTGGTACCTCCCCTGCTCCCCTTGGTTTACTAGAATGTATGGGAGGTGGATTAATAGAATGTAGGAGCCGGCCAGAGCTGAAGGAGGATCGTGACGTCGCAGTGGAGGGGGTGGGCTGGGTAGAGCAAGGGGAGGTACCGAGAACATGTGAAGAGGAGGGCCTGGGCACCAGCAGAAGGCGTGTCTGGACTATAACAGTTATGCATGCCCCGCTAGGCACCATGAGACCACATTTGCATTGAATAAAAGTTAATTTTCTGCACTGGCAGCATGTGCCAGATCAGTGCAGGTGCCTGACAGTCACTGACAGACAGGCTCCTGCTGTATCTTTCAGCATCGCTGTAAAAGCCAATGCCGGCGGATTAACTCCTGCTATGCTGCAGTCAGCGTTGACCACATCAGAGAAGGTGTTTACTATGTCTAAGGGGTCTCCGGTGACGGAGACGTGATGGGTTAGAAGACAGCCCAATGCCTGGACTTGACTTCTACGGAGGCATAGAAGGCTAACTGGTAATACACTAACAGGCAATGCATTACAATAAAGATGTATTGTAATGCATTGCAGAGGGGATCAGACCCCTAAAAGTTGAAGTCCCAGAATGGGACAAAAATAAGAAGTAAAAAGAAGTGTTTTGCATAATAAAAAAAGTTTCCCCGTAAAAAAAGAAAACAAAAAAACCCCCGCCCCCGTTTAGGGGTCTCCATTGGGCCCCTAAACATGGGAGCACATTTATTAAGACCGGCGTTTTAGACTCTGTTCTTAATAAAGGCCCATAGCTGGCAGTGGATCAGGCGAAGTTAGGAAGAGGCACAGGCCTCTCCATAACTTCGGCGAATCCAGCACCAATTCTAAATTTAAGCCAGCGTCCTTGCTGTCTTACATTTAGACTATTTTCTACGCCTAAAACAGGTGTAGAAATTGATGAATGTCCCCTTCCCCATCCACGCCACACCCACAATTTAAGACCTGACGTGAGCAGGGAACAGTTGCAGGTAAAGGCAGTGTCAAACTAGGGTAACTAGGGTCCACCAATAAAATTTATTTTGGGGGCCTACCATACTGATACATTCAAATATAATAAATAATCTAACAAGTTTTTTTATATGAACATAGGCTGGTTGAGGTGCTGTACATTGAATATATGTATATAGTGCGGTAAGTCTAATGTGTTATGTGCCACTTGTGCAGGGGGTGGGAGACTAGGGACCACTTTGCTGAGGGGCCCACCGGGGGATTCCCCTGTAACCCTGTGGGCCAGTCAGAGCCTGGATAGAAGTGCAAATAAGTATTGTGCTGCCATCTGCGCCTGAAATACACCTAATTTAGGTGTATTTCAGACTAGTAAATGACCCCCATAAAGTTGTAAAAAACAGAAAAAAAAAGAAAAACATCACCGTGTCTGTAACGACCTGCTCTATAAAAATGTCACATGAACATTGAAAAAAACTAAATAAAAACTTCCAAAAAAGCCATTTTTTGTCACCTTAAATCACAAAAAGTGTAATACCAAGTGATCAAAAAGTCATATGTACCCCAAAATAGTATTACTCAAAGCGTCACTTCATCCCGCAAAAAATGAGCCCCTTTAGAAGACAATCGCTCAAAATAAAATAAGGCTCTCAGAAAATGGAAACTAAAACATAATTTTTTCCATAAATGCTTTTATTGTTTAAAACTGATGTAAATTTGAAAAAAGTAGACATATTACAGTAGGTATCACCATGTCTTCAAATGGGACATTGTGTCTAAAAACCAGTCCTTCATATGTGACTGCATAGCTTTACTGATGGTTAAAAAGTGGGTTTAAGGAAATGTTCTTAAAAAATTTAAGAATTACTTCTAAAATTCTAATCCTTCTAATGTCCTAAAAATAAAATAACATTCCCTATATGTCTACTTTATGTTGCCATCATTTTGTAAATGTTAAGTAATAACTATTTTATGAAGTATTACTATCTGTTTTTCAGAGAAATAGAAATTTTGAAAATTGCATTTTTTTCCAAAGGTTTGGTAAATTTGGGAATTTTTTTTATAAATAAAGGTGAAATATATCGACTCAGATTTACTACTATCATGAAGTTCAATGTGTCATGAGAAAACAATCTCAGAATGTCTTGAATAAGTAAAACTGGGCCGGGGTAGAAGAGGTTAAAAACACACTGCACTGTGCCATTTAGTATGCTTTTTAAAATTAATGTTCCAATAAATGTCCCTTATTGGGGGCAGATGCCTGCCAGTGTTTATACATACACAGTAGTATTGGAAAAAGGGAAGGAGTAGCTTGTTCTGAGCAAGTTCTCAAAACTTTTCCCTTTTTTGGGAGCAGCAGTGTAGTGTGGAACCACACAAACAAGGCAGGAGATGTGCAGCTGTTTAGGGGTAGTGGTAGTAGCACCAGGGGGATTCGCAGCTGCAGTACAGTATGGAAGTTGATGAACAGGCAGACAGCGGTAGTTGCATCATTGGACCAGTGATAAATAATCACTGTCAGCAATGGCAGATCTATTCATTGTCATTAACCAGGGATTTGTGGAAATCCTCAATATGTGCCTGATTCATTTTGACAAACATAATGTTTTGGACACTTGCGAAGGGCAATTTTGTCTGCTTGGGTGAGAGGGTCAGAACACACACCCTAGTCTTTTTTTAGTGCACTACTGTTCTGGTACACACACAGCACTGCCATAAACACATACAGCGCTGCTATACACAGATACAGCTCTGTTATACATACAGCTCTACTGTACATACAGTTCAGTTACATACATCGTAGGTAATATGTTCTTTTATTCAATGTTTTGCCAGTGTTTTGCATCAGTATTGTAAGCCAAAGTCAGGAGTGAACACAGATGAGTTGCAAATAATACCATTATATTGTATCTCTGCTTTGGACCCACTCCTGTTTTTGGCTTATAATTACTGATCAAATACTGATAAAAAACACTGACAAAATGCTGACAGTCTGAAAGAGGCTTTATGGACGCTCAATATACAGGATTTTTTTTTATGTTCTTCTGACATTTCAGAAGAATGGAAACATAAACAGTGATGTTAACACAGTCTTACTTCCACTGCTGCTACCACCTTCCCCACTTTTTCATGGGGCCACTACTGCCGCTGCTGCTGTCACCATCCCCACTCTGTTATGGGGCCACCACGTGAATCTTGTGGCACTGCACAGTTAAGCCCATGGCGATAAATTAGATCTGACATTTTTATTGACCTGCAATACTGACGTACAGTAATTCCACAGATAACAGAAGGGATAAGCTATGAATCTTAGCCCTGCACAGTGATGTAGACGGTGATAAATTACAACTGCCTGTAATACTGATGGCACAGTACTAGAGATGAGCGAACATGCTCGTCCGAGCTTGGTGCTCGTTCGAGCATTAGGGTACTTGTACGTGCTCGATACTCGGACGAGCATATTGCGATACTCGAGGAAATGGCATCTTCCTCTTCCTGCACGTTAGGCACCTTTTTCTCAGCCAATCAACATGCAGGAGAATCTTTGGTACCCCCTAGCATCACATGGAACCCCTACAAGTCGATAGCAGGGATTGGCTGGCCAGATCAGATGACCTGGGAATATAAGAATCTGGTCCCGCGCTGCTCGCTTCAGACGCCGCCTGGATGAGATTAGGGATAGAGCTGCTGTCTGTCAGGGAGAGTGTTAAGGCCTCAATTTAGATGTTGGTTAGGCAGGAATCATCCACAAAGAACCCAACAGCCCTTTTAAGGGCTACAAGCACCTTTTTTTTGGTATCCTCCTGGCTGCTGGCTGGGACTTGTAGTGCAGCTACCGCCATCTTGGCTGCACACTGTGCACAGCGACTGGTGGCAGAAAGGGGACAGCACGTGGTCCACACAGACCCAAAAAAAATTGCCCAAAGTCCTCTCAGTGCTCATTTTTGCTGCTGCTATACCTTGGCTTGCTGAAATCTGTAGTGCAGTCTAGGGAGTACGTGTTTTTTTTTTTTTTTTTTTTTTTTTTTTTTTTAATTTCTATACACTACAGTCCAGTGAATAATTATGTAGTGTACTGTACAGTAGCGTCAGTCTAGGGAATACGTTTTTTCTCTCTCAGTTATGTATACTACAGTGCAGTGAACAATTCTGTAGTGTGCGGTACAGTTGCCGCAGTCTAGAAAATACGTTTTTTTTCTCTCAGTTATATATACTACAGTGCAGTGAACAATTCTGTGGTGTGAGGTAAAGTAGCCGCAGTCTAGAAAATACATTTTTTTCTCTCAGTTATATATACTACAGTGCAGTGAACAATTCTGTGGTGTGCGGCACAGTAGCCACAGTCTAAAGAGTACGTTTTTTCTCTCAGTTCTATATACTACAGTCCAGTGAACAATTATGTGGTGTGCGGTACAGTAACCGCAGTCTAGAAAATGTTTTTTTCTCTCAGCTATATATACTAAAGAGCAGTGAACAATTCCGTAGTGTGCGGTACTGTAGCCACAGTCTAGAAAATGTTTATTCGCTCAGTTATATATATACTACAGTGCAGTGATCAATTCTGTGGTGTGCGCTACAGTAGCCGCAGTCTTGAAAATACGTTCTCTCAGTTATATATACTACAGTGCAGTGAAGAATTCTGTAGTGTGCGGTACAGTAGCCGCAGTCTAGAAAATACGTTTTTTTCTCTCAGTTATATATACTACAGTGCAGTGAACAATTCTGTGGTGTGCAGTACAGTAACCGCAGTCTAGAAAATACGTTTTTTTCTCTCACTTATATATACTACAGTGCAGTAAACAATTATGTGGTGTGTGGCACAGTAGCCGCAGTCTAAAGAGTGTTTTTTTCTCTCTGTTCTATATACTATATTGCAGTGAACAATTCTGTGGTGTGCGGTACAGTAGCCGCAGTCTAGAAAATAAGTTTATTCTCTCAGTTCTATATACTACAGTCCAGTGAACAATTATGTGCTGTGGGAACAGTAGCCACAGTCTAAAGAGTGTGTTTTTTTTCTCTCAGATCAATATACTACACTGCAGTGAACAATTCTGTGGTGTGCGGTACAGTAGCCGCAGTCTAGAAAATATGATTTTTTTCTCTCAGTTATATATACTACAGTGCAGTGAACAATTCTGTGGTCTGCGGTACTGTAGCCGCAGTCTAGAAAATACGTTTTTTCTCTGTTATATATACTACAGTGCAGTGAACAATTCTGTAGTGTGCAGTACAGTAGCCACAGTCTAGAAAATACGTTTTTTCTCTCAGTTATATATACTACAGTGCAGTGAACAATTCTGTACGGTGCGGTACAGTAGCCGCAGTCTAGAAAATACATTTTTTTTGTCTCAGTTATATAAACTACAGTGCAGTGAACAATTCTGTGGTGTGCGGTACAGTAGCCGCAGTCTAGAACATACGTTTTTTTTCTCTCAGTTATATATACTACAGTGCAGTGAACAATTCTGTAGTATGCGGTACTTTAGCTGCAGTCTAGAAAATATGTTTTTTCTCTCAGTTATATATACTACAGTGCAATTGAACAATTCTGTGGTGTGCGCTACAGTAGCCGCAGTCTCGAAAATATGTTTTTTTCTCTCAGTTATATATACTACAGTGCAGTGAACAATTCTGTGGTGTGCGGCACAGTAGCCGCAGTCTAAAGAGTACGTTTTTTCTCTCAGTTCTATATACTACAGTGCAGTAAATAAATCTGTGGTGTGCGGTACAGTAGCCACAATCTAGACAATACATTTTTTCTCTCAGTTATATATACTACAGTCCAGTGAACAATTATGTGGTGTGCGGCACAGTAGCCGCAATCTAAAGAGTACGTTTTTTCTCTCAGTTCTACATACTACAGTGCAGTGAACAATTCTGTGGTGTTCGGCACAGTAGCCGCAGTCTAAAGAGTACGTTTTTCTCTCCGTTCTATATACTACAGTGCAGTAAACAATTCTGTGGTGTGCAGTACAGTAGCCAGTCTAGAAAATACGTTTTTTCTTTCAGTTCTATATACTACAGTCCAGTGAACAATTATGTGGTGTGCGGTACAGTAGCCGCAGTCTAAATAGTACGTTTTTTCTCTCAGTTCAATATACTACACTGCAGTGAACAATTCTGTGGTGTGCGTTACAGTAGCCGCAGTCTAGAAAATATGTTTTTTTATCTCAGTTATATATACTACAGTGCAGTGAACAATTCTGTAGTGTGCGGTACTGTAGCAGATGTAGCAGCAGTCTAGAAGATATGTTTTTTCTCTCAGTTATATATACTACAGTGCAGTGAACAATTCTGTGGTGTGCGGTACAGTAGCCGCAGTCTAGAAAATACTTTTTTTTTTTCTTTCAGTTATATATACTACAGTGCAGTGAACAATTCTGTGGTGTGCGGCACAGTAGCCGCAGTCTAGAAAATACGTCTTTTCTCTGTTATATATATACTACAGTGCAGTGAACAATTCTGTGGTGTGCGGCACAGTCGCCACAGTCTAAAGAGTACGTTTTTTTCTCTCAGTTATATACACTACAGTCTAGTGAACAATTATGTGGTGTGCGGTACAGTAGTCACAGTCTAGAACATTTGTTTTTTCTCTTAGTTATATATACTACAGTGCTGTGAACAATTCTGTAGTGTGCGGTACTGTAGCCGCAGTCTAGACAATGCGTTTTTTCTCTGTTATATATACTACAGTGCAGTGATCAATTCTGTGGTGTGCGGCACAGTAGCCTCAGTCTTGAAAATACTTTTTTTTCTCTCAGTTATATATACTACAGTGCAGTGAACAATTCTGTGCTGTGCGGTACAGTAGCCGCAGTCTACAAAATACATTTTTTCTCTCAGTTCAATATACTACAGTCCAGTGAACAATTCTGTGGTGTGCAGTACAGTAGCCGCAGTCTAGAAAATACGTTTTTTATCTCAGTTATATATACTACAGTGCAGTGAACAATTCTGTGGTGTGTGGCACAGTAGCCGCAGTCTAAAGAGTATGTTTTTTTTTTTCTCTCAGTTATATATACTACAGTGCAGTGAACAATTCTGTGGTGTGCGGTACAGTAGACACAGTCTAGAAAATACTTTTTTCTCTCAGTTATATATATACTACAGTGCAGTGAACAATTCTGTGGTGTGCGGTACAGTAGCCACAGTCTAGAAAATACGTTTTTTCTCTCAGTTATATATACTACAGTGCAGTGAACAATTCTGTAGTGTGCGGTACTGTAGCCGCAGTCTAGAAAATACGTTTTTTTCCTCAGTTATCATATACTACAGTCTAGTGAACAATTCTGTGGTGTGCGGTATAGTAGCCACAGTCTTGAAAATACGTTTTTCTCTCAGTTATATATATACTACAGTGCAGTGACAATTCTGTGGTGTGCGGTACAGTAGCCGAAGTTTAAAGAGTACATTTTTTCTCTCAGTTCTATATACTACAGTCCAGTGAACAATTATGTGGTGTGCGGCACAGTAGCCGCAGTCTAGTGGTGACACCAACAAGTGACCAAGTTAGTTGAGGTAGCAGGTGAGCCACCCAAACATGTAGCCTGACATATCATGGCGGTGACACCCCCAATTGACCAAGTTAGTAGAGGTAGCCGGTCAGCCACCCAAAAATTTAGCCTGACACAGCATGGCGGTGAACCTAGAGTGTCCAAGTTAGACTGAGGTAGCAGGTGAACCACATATAAATTTACCCTGAAACAGCATGGCGGTGACACCCCCAATGCCTTGGTCAGACTGAGATTGCAGTCAAATGGCTGTAGGTGAGCCTCCCAAAAATTAGTTTTGGAGTGTCTGAAGTTGACTCTCCAAAAAAAATTGTTTTTGACTGTCTGTAGTTGACCTCCTAAAAAATTGATTGGAGAGATGGCCTGTAGGTGGCCCTCCGTAAACATTGTTTGAAAAGAGCGCCAGTTGGCTTCTAAAAAAAATTGCCTGTTGGCTCAGCATTTGTGCAAGAAGAGAAGGAGGAGGAAGGGGAGAGGAGAGGATACATAAAGAATCTTCATGTTTAGCTGCTTTCCCTCAGTGGAGATTTGAATTCCGGTGAAATCCAGGCTTTATTCATTTTAATAAGCATCAGCCTGTCAGCGCTGTCAGTTGACAGGCGTGTACGCTTATCAGTGATGATGTCACCAGCTGCACTGAAGACCCGCTCTGACAACACGCTAGCGGCAGGGCAGGCCAGCATCTCCAAGGCGTACAACGCGAGTTCAGGCCACGCGTCCAGCTTTGCAACCCAGTAGTTGTATGGAGCAGAGTGATCACGCAGGATGTTGGTATGGTCAGCTAGGTACTCGCTCTCCATCTTTTTGAACAGCTACCCCCTACTCTGCCTAGACTGGGGACGGGTGACATAGTCTTGCTCCCCTCCTCTCCCCACTAGTTTACCCACAGAACTACGTCCTCTGCCGCTAGCGGTGTCAGATGTGAAGGATAGTTTCAGCTTGTGCACCAGGGCCTGTTGATATTGATTCAGTCTCATACTCCTTTCCTCTACAGGAATGAGAGTGGAAAAGTTCTGCTTGTACCGGGGGTCCAGGAGGGTGAACACCCAGTAATCTATGTTTGCAAAAATGGTTCTAACGCGAGGGTCACGGGAAAGGCAGCCTAACATGAAGTCAGCCATGTGCGCAAGAGTCCCAACACGCAAGAATTCCCTCTCCTCAATAGGCTGACTCTCCATTTCCTCCTCCTCCAACTCCTCCTCTTCAGCCCATACACACTCAACAGATAAGAAGGAATGAGCATTGGTACCCTCTTCAGTCTCGCCAACAGTCTCCTCCTCTTCCTCCTCATCCTCCTCCCCCTGCTCCAATACGCGCTGAGAAACAGACCTGAGGGTGCTCTGGCTATCAAGCAACGTATCTTCTTCCCCCATCTCCTGTGAAAAGCGCAAAGCCTCTGACTTCATACTGAGCAGTTTTCAGCAGACAAAGCAGCGGGATGGTGACGCTGATAATGGCGGCATTGCCGCTGACCATCTGTGTTTACTCCTCAAAGTTGCTTAACACCTGACAGATATCAGAAATCCACGTCCAATCCTCATTGTAGGCTTGAGGAAACTGACTAACCTGACTACCAGTTCTCGCAGAAGTTGTCATCTGGCAGTCTACAATCGCTTTGCGGTGCTAGTAAACCCTGGCTAACATGTGTAATGTTGAATTCCATTGCGTGGGCACGCCGCACAATAGTCGGTGAGCTGGCAGTTGTAAGCACCGTTGCACTGCCCTGAGAGTGGCAGCATCTGTGGTTGACTTGCGGAAATGCGCACAGATGCGTCGCACCTTGGTGAGCAAATCAGACATATTGGGGTAGGTCTTGAGGAATCGCTGAACCACAAGATTGAACACGTGGGCCAGGCATGGCACATGTGTGAGTCTGCCGAGTTGCAGAGCCGCCACCAGGTTACGCCCGTTGTCACACACAACCATGCCTGGTTTGAGGTTCAGCTGTGCCAGCCAAAGATCGGTATGTGCCGTGATGCCCTGTAACAGCTCTTGGGCGTGTGCCTTTTGTCACCTAAGCTCAGCAGTTTCAGCACCGCCTGCTGGCGCTTACCCATGGCAGTGCTGCTGCGCCTAGAGCTACCGACTGAAGGCGCCGTGCTCACGGATGGTAATTGAGAGAAGGAGGAGGAGGGGTTGGAGGAAGAGGCATAATAAGCCTGAGAAACCGTGACCGAGGTAGGCCCCGCAATCCTTAGTGTGGGCAGCACATGAGCGGCCCCAGGGTCAGACTCGGTCCCAGCCTCCACCAGGTTAACCCAATGTACGATCAGGGAGATATAGTGTCCCTGCCCGCCAGCACTTGTCCACGTGTCCGTGGTTAGGTTAGGTAAGCAGCTGTCTCAGTAACCACGTTGGTCAGGGCACGGATGATGTTCTGACACATGCTGGTGTAGGGCTGGGACGGCACATCGGGAAAAATAGTGGCGGCTGGGGACCAAGTACTGAGGGACAGCCACCGCCATCAGGTTGCGGAAAGCTCAGTCTCTACCAGTCTAAGGGCAGCATCTCCAAGGCTCAGCAGTTCGGAGATGTGGACGTTTAGGGCTTGTGCATGTGGGTGGGTGGAATTGTTATTTTGCGCTTGCGCTCAAATGTCTGATGCTAAAGACAGCTGAACGCTGCCTGGACACATTGGTGGAGGGTGTGGAGGATTGTGGAGGTGAAGGGGTGATTGTAGGGCGCGGAGGCGCTCGTGCCTGGGGTCCTGGCGGGGGGTTTGACTCGCAGAGCCAGCATGTGACACAGGGGAAGGAGCAGTGGTGTGACCCGCAGGAGGTGAACGGCCTTGGTTCCATTGAGTCGTGTGTTTAGCACTTATATGCCTGCGCATGATGGTAGTGGTTAGGCTGGTAGTGGTGGCTCCCCTGCTGATCCTGGTGTGGCACAGGTTGCACACCACAGTCCGTCGGTTCATCCTCACTTTTTAAAGAACCTCCAGACTTGCGAACATCTAGGCCTTGGCACGGGAGCTTCACTCCGTGAAACAATTGCTGATCTACTTGCTCTGGCCCTGCTTCTCCCTCTGGCCACCCCATAGCCTCTTCAAACCTGTTCTGGTGCTGCACTTGCCTCCCCCTCAGAAGCACTGTCTTGACTAGGCTTACCAACCCAGCTCGGGTCAGTCACCTCATCATCCACCAGCTCTTCCTCTGATTCCTCACTCTGCTCCCCCCTCAGACTTACTGCTCTGACAACAACGTCACTGTCTGACAACCGTGTATCATCATCATCATCCGACACCTCTTTACACACTACTTGCACTCTCCAACTCCACACTCTCATCACCCACAGACTGCGAAAGTTTGAAATTTTGGGCATCGGGACAGAGCAACTGCTCGGTTGCTGCTGAGCAGTGGTTTGTGACTCTGGGAAGGGTCCTGAAAAGAGTTCCTGGAGATGCTGGATGAATCTGTTTTCCATGGGGGGCAGGCTGGGGGGAAGGAGGTTGAGCTGGAGGAGCCAGAGTCTACTCGTGGCTAGCGGGTGGACTTTGTGAAGACTGGGTGGGGATAAATACTGGACACATTTTCCGCTATCCACGTCATCACCTGTTCGCACTGTTGTGGTTTCAATAGTGCTGTCCACGTACCCTGTAAGTTGCGAGATGAAGCTAGATGAACCTCTGGGCGTTCCTCTGCTCCCTCATCAGCAGGTACTGTGTCACCCTGCCCAGGACCATGCGCCTCTGCCCC
>ONZH01003033.1:0-43631 GCA_900303285.1 Rhinella marina
CGGCTTAATGAGATCCGCGCAGAGATACGGCAGGGTAAAGTAACAAAATATTTGATAAGTAAAAACATGTAAAAAAAAATAGTGTACTGTATTGTATATATACCAGCAGTCACTTGCGAATAATGAAAAAAAGTATAGAAGCACAATGTGGTTGTGCATAGTGCGCTGCCAGTAATTTTGTTCATGCTAGGCAACGCCTCTAACTCTCGACCCAAACAACTAATTGAAGGTATTTTTATTCATCATTGTTAATTGGTGTTGGCCTTCTCCCGTTTGTGTCATGCAAAATGCACTAGTTCGAAAGAAAGTACCCTTATATGCCCCTTCATAGTTAGCACTTCCTCCTCCTACACACAGACTCAAAGATGTGCCCATGCTGCAGCTACTGTCAGTGGGCGATATCCAAAGTATTCCTACTGCACCGTGTTAACAATATAAAGAAAGTTATTGCGACAATAACGTTATCTATTGCCATAAATACCTTTTTAGAAGAAAAAAATATGATATGGCCCCTCTCACACCCATAATATCTTAATAGTAGTATGTGTTAGTATTAAAAAGAGTCATCATCTAACAATTGTGTACATTTTTATGTTGCAGAGCACCGTCAACGACGGCGTCACCACCGTCAAGGCAGGACGGCCCCTGAAGTACCTGCAGCCTCTAGTAAGTGTAAAACATATTTAATTTATTTTTCATCCAAGCTACGTGGGAGTGCAGCTGCAGTAAGAGCACTAGTGGTTAGGAACGGGATCCTCCAGCCCCAAAATATTCCCATGTAGCTACAACTGTTCATTAGAGTTGAATGTAAGGCTACTTCTACACTAGCGGCAACCCGGATCCAGCAGGTTAAGGGTCCCTCCGGATCCGTGCTGCCGCAGGTAACAGTTGTGTTTTTCGCTCCAGCTGTCTCTCAGCAGGGGTTAACATGCTGTGGCCGGATTGTGGCCCCGCCCCCATTACAGTGAATTTGGGCCGGAGCGCGGTTCCGGCCCCACACGTGTACCTGCGGCAGCGCGGATCCAGAGGGACCCTTCACCTGCCGGATCCGGGCTGCCGCTAGTGTAGAAGTAGCCTTAGGCCATTATTTCATGATTTTGGACAGCTGCTCGCCACAGAGAAACCGCTCTCACCGTCCTCCACCCCAGCGAGAGAGGACCCCACCTGCCCCTCCAACACCACCAGCCCAGCTACCAGAGGTAGAAGGTAGGTAAAAAAAAAAGTGTAATGGGTGGACCTTCTGTCTTCAAAATATGAGCTAAATGTATGTTTTATCTTTGGTAGCTCCAACCGACAGGGAGCAGTTTTCCCCTGGACCATGGGAAGACCACGCCGTATGGTGTCCAGTAAGTACTACAAAAGGCTCAGTCAGTACAGAATACATGTCACAGAATAAGTCGCTCCAGTACATTAAAGTTTAGATTTTTTTTGTGGGACAACCACTGTAACTCGATCATACAAACTAAGTACATAACTGTTTCCACCCCTACAGACATCCCCACTGACTTCGAAGTGGAGGCTGGATTACGGCGCCTTGGCTCCAGGCTCCACGCTGCGTCCCGGCTCATTCGTGGCCTGCAGCTGGAGCTGCAAGAGCTGCAGGACATGATGGCCCGACGTCGGCAAAGGCCGGCGTAATCTTATTTTTTTGTTCCTTTCTTTTGTTTATTATATTATTTATTTGTTAAAAAGAAGTTTTTATTTATTACTAAAATATTCTTGAAAAACCTGTGTTTTGAGTGTTTTGTTAAACCTTTAACACCTTCCTGATCCTGACATAGTGTGAAGAAGACAGAGTTTTTTTCCCACGGCCATTTTCCCATATTAATGAACACAGCGGTGTCTGCCGGCCAAAGTATTACTACATTACACACACTCCTGTTCACTGATTACAATCGACAGACAGAAAAATAAAAAAGGCTTGGCTTGTTTGGGCAACAAGCCTGTACATTCTACCTTAACATAGGCAGTGAAAATTATATATGAGCTTTTTATGGCTGCCCTGGCCAGTAGTAGTAGGGGATGGGGTATATCAGCATAGAGTGATTGGTAAAATAAATACAACAGACTGCAGTGGTGTATAACAATGTCTGCTAATATAACTTGTACGGGAGGCAGAGGCAGTGTAAAAAAATTTTTTTTTAAAATATATATAACACATATATATATATTTTTTTTTTGGAGAGGGGGGAATAAAGGCTGAGGCTCAAAACAAACTTAACAATACTAAACAGCACTATTAGTAACGTTAACTAACAACAGCTACTCTCCTACTTAGCGTAGAAAACGGAGGCGGAGGTAGACAACAGTGTTTGGTTTTGAAATAGGGTTTTGGAGACTTCGGGTTCGCACAGCCCATTACATGACACAAGACATTTGGCTGTAAAATTATGGCCTGGCTGACAGCAACAGTGGGAAGACACTCAGACTATTCTGCCCTGCAAGGCCTGATCTAATCACCACCAGCATCAGCAAGAGGAGTATGAAATTCGGATGTAATCCAGCCTTTATTCATTTTTATAAAGGTATTTTTTGAACACTGCCCGGTGACAGATTTGTCCTTTTGGGTGTCACCACCCCCCAGCGGCACTAAAAACCCTCTCTGACATGACACTTGAGGCTGGGCAGGAAAGAAGCCCTAGTGCATAGTGGGACAGTTCCGGCCACTGTTGTAATCTGCCTGCCCAGAAGTCCAGGGGGTCTGAGAAGAGGCTTTGTGAGCCAGACTGCAGGTACGCCTGAACCTGCTCATTGAGGCGGGTGATCTGGGCCTGCTCACTTGGCTGTAGCTGTTGGGAGCCTGCAGAGAAAAATTCCTGCATCATACTAATTAGGCTTAACTGGCTGCTGCTGGTTGTGGCAGAAGGTGGATTACTCGGCCGGACCTCCTTCTCAGACATGCTGGCAGCAGGCTGGGGCTGGCTGAAAGCTGTGGCCAGGTTACTACATAGCTTCTCCCGCAATGATACTAATTTCTCTTCCCTTTCCTGGGGAGGAAAACAATCCCCCATGTTGGATTGATACCGCGGGTCCAGAAGCATCGCCAGCCAGTATTCGTCAGTCTGCCTTATGTTTAGGATACGCCTGTCAGTGCGTAAGCATGTGAGCATACAGCTCGCCATCCTGCCCAGCGTGCCTGAGAGGCCACTTCTTTCCATCTCAGCCTCTCTCTGAGAAACTGCTGTGTCCCTGAAAGTCTCATCATCCTCATCCTCCAGCTGTGTCTCCTCTCCTCCTCCTGGTCATCATCACCCTCATTAAAATCCTCCTCCTCTTCCCCCTCCTCTAACTGAAGATCCTCATCCTCATCCTCCTCCTGCTCCACAAGGGAACTTTGGCATTGGGGCTCCCCTACAGTGACAGCATGGCGGGTAGACAAATGGCCAGGATTTCCTTCCCCCATTGCCCCCTGCTGCATGAGCGTGAGTGTCTTTTCCAGCACAAATATTATTGAAATTATGTCGTTCACAGCTGTGTGTCCCGGCTGACCAATTTGGTGGCTTCTTCTAAGGGCCTTAGAACAGTGCAGGCATCTCGGACCAGCCTCCACTGCCAGAAATCAAAGCCGCACCTGCTCCCTATGCTGGAAGATTCTGGCTGCTGCTGGATAAAATCGTCCACTGCTCTACGCTGCTCTAGGAGTCGCTGCAACATATGAAGAGTGGAATTCCACCGGGTCGCCACGTCACCTATTAAGCGGTGTGGCGGAAGACCGTTTTGACGCTGCAGTTCCACCAGAGCGTGGCGAGATACATATGAATGGCTGAAATGAGTGCAAAGCTTCCGCGACTTTGCCAGCACTGTGCGCAGGCCAGTGAATGTTTTTAGAAATCTTTGCACCACTAGATTTAGGACATGTGCCATACAGGGAGCATGCGAGAATTGACCCAGGTTCAGCGCTGCCACTATATTTGTCCCATTGTCACTCACTACCTTGCCCACTTCCAGCTGCCGTGGAGTCAGCCAGCGAGCTATTTGCTGCTTCATGTAATGCAGCAAGAGCTGGCCTGTGTGGCTGCTACTGCCAAGACAAACTAAGTCTAACACTGCATGGCAGCGTTTCACCTGGCACATGTGATATGAAGGAGCGGGGGTAACTCGCTGCCCTGACGCTCCAGCAGGCGGACTGCCCATGGAGGTGGAAGTGGATAGTTGTTGGGTGGTCTGCTGCAATCCTGGCTGGAAAGCACGTGGAGGTGCCAACAGCAATTGACCGGTTGCTGGGGGTTCCTGCCTCGCTGCCACTAAATACATTCAGCCAGTGGGCAGTAAAGGACATGTATTGCCCCTGGCCGTAAGCACTGCTCCAGGTGTCCACCGTGACGTGCACCGTGCTGCAGAGAGACAGCTGCAGGGAGCGTCCAATATTGTCAGCCACGTGGGAGTAAAGGGCGGGGATAGCTTTGTTGGAGAAGTAATGCCAGCTAGGGACCTGCCAGCGTGGCTGAGCGCAAGCCATTAGCTCCCTAAAAGCTGGGCAGTCAACCAGCTGGTACGGCAGAGACTGCACAGCCAACAACTTTGTCAGATGACCATTCAGTTTGCGCACTGTCGGATTACTTGTGGAGTAAAACTGCTTCCTGGCCACGCACTCGGCAATGGACAGCTGCCGAATGAGAGGAGGTGGAGAAATGCACGCACTGGCCGACGATGAGGTGGATGTACTAGTTACACACCGGGATGCGGGCTGAGCTATGGCCCTGGATGCGGCCTGCCTGACAGAAGGGACCCCGGGAGAAGTAACCAGCTCTTTAGTATTAATGGGCTGCTCTAAATTGCCAGCATGACGGCGCTCAAATGGTTCCACAGAGCAGTGGTCCCCACATTTGTGGCTTTCCCACAGCTCAATTTCTGTTTACACAAATTACACGTGGCCATACTGCTTTTCCCCGGCAGAGTGGTAAAATACTTCCACACACCCGACTTGCGCCCTCCACAGCTGGCCAAGCTTGTAGCCCTTGCACGCTTACACCCTGGTGCCAGCCCCACTATATTTGGGGTATCGCTAGTTCCCAGGGAAGCACTAGCCCTGGGCCTAACTCGCCTCTGCCCTCTGTTGCTGCCACTACTAGTACCACCCTCCTCCTCTGAGCTCAAATCCTCCTCACCAGCCCGATCCGCTTCCCAGGTCCTCCGGTCTAACACATCAGATTCATCATCAGACTCCTCCACAACACATTTTTGGGAATGCAAATTAGGCTGTTCCCCACCAACTGACAATTCCGGGCAGTCCAAACTCTGACTGCCCTCTAAGAAATCCTCAGGAAGGCTGTCCTCTATAACCGCCGGATTATAAGGTGGGCTTCGGTGGCTTCTTTTTTTAGAAATTGCGGAAGGGACACCACTAGGAGGGAGCACTGAGGTGGCAGAAAATGAAGGGGTTTGCTTGAGTGGAATGGTGGAGCAGGACGAGTCTGACCCCTGGCTACATATGGACACTGTATCAGCAGATGACAGCAGATCATCTGGCTGAGACTGAGATGAGCGTGCCATCCACTCCACTACCTCATCTACTTTTTCCTCCACTACAATTTTGCTCCTCGGTGGGTTAGCCTGGTGGAACAACGGCCTAGTATTGCAAATACTACTAGTAGATGCTCCAGCTACATGCCTTTTGGCACTGCTGCCTGGTGCCACCTTCTCCTTTTTTTTAAAGCTCAAAGTCTGGCTGGAACTGGACCCCTTTTTCTTATCTATTCCAGACATTTTTCAATTCACTCTGTGGGCCTGCAGCTGGTCTTTGTCCCTGTATCTCACTGTCTCTCCCTGTCTCTCCCTATCTCTCCCTGTCTATCTCTCCCTGCTTGATTAAATACTAGCCCTGAACTGGCCCTGCACTTGCCCTGCAGTATCCCTAATATCTGTAATATGGATTCCCAGAGCAATTACACCCCAATTTTCACAAAACAGGTCTCAGAGTCTCAGAACTTTACACACAGTGCTTCTGCTCGTCTCAGGAGTCGCAGCAGAAGTGATGCGTCACTGGCTTGCCGAGCCTGAGGCAATCAGAGCAAGCCCTGCCCATTAGGTCAGGTGACCGCTTTCTTCCCGGGCTTTTGCGCACGATAAACGAACTAACAGTAAAAGTTCGCTAATGAATTGAAATCGTACGCAACAGCGTATACAGAAACTTATACGTAGCAATAGCGTATAATTTATAGGACAAACTACGCAGCGAATGCGTACAAAGCCGAAGCAAATCACCTAATATTCGGATTCGCTTCGCAGCTAAAAAATCCCAATATTCGATACGAATCAACAAATCGACAAATCGATTCGCTCATCTCTAGTATGCAAGTTTGTCAAAAGTAATGTTGCACAGTTTTTTTTAAGTGAAAAAATCTGAAAAATTTCACCGAATGGCAGAAATATTTAGAATGCACAAACGTTATGCAGCAAACGCAGCACAGGTAATGTCACATTACCTGTGCTGTGTGTGCAGTATAACGTTTGCGCAAGGAGGCACAGATAGTGTAGTGCTAGAAATTGGGTAGGCAGGGTTAGTTGTTCTGTTTAAAAGACCCAAAAGTCATTTTAAGGACTATTGTTATATCTGGCTGCAATATTTTTATTCTTGGGGATGCAAAATCAGCGCAAGTTTGCCTAATCTTAACACCAGCTGCACAGCGTGTGCAGTAGAATGTTTGTTTATCCTAAATACCTGACATCCATTGCTTTTTTTTCTGCCGCTAATCAAGGCGACATTACATGTGCTGCATGTGCTGTACAATGTTTGTTTATCCTAAATACCTGACATCCATTGCATTTTTCATCGGACAACCCTTTTAAGACAGATTTACATGGTCCAATTGTCGGCCCGATTATCAGGAATAAACATTAGTATGACCACTCGTTCTCAATAAGTAAAAGTGCCACAGATCACCCAATAAACAAGCAAAAAGCTTGTTCATCAGGTGAAATGATCTTTCATTTGGACACCAAAATCATCATTTCTGGACAGCAGATCATGCCATGTAAACAGCAATCTGCTGCCCAGAAACAATGAATTTGTATGATTGCAGTAGCCATCGCTCATCCCCATACAGTGGAGGTGGTGGAAGTGATCGCCAAATGTAAATGCAGCTGCTCCTTCCTCTGACGAGTGGACAGTTATAAGGAAGGAACCGTTCTTTGCCAATTATTGCCTACTCAGTTGGGCAGTGTAAATCCACCTTTAGATGCCTTCTTAGAACATGATAACGTTGATACTGATGCAAGTGCTTATAATTCTGGTTTCTGACTCCCCTTCCCTTCATTCACATTTCCTCCCATCTCTTGGATGGACACGTTTTTTTCAGTCGTTCCAACCACAACTATATGTAACTATGTAAACCAGAAAATCATTTTAGCAAATATTAAGGCCACAAACGTTTAACTAAACTGAGATAAAATGTAGACGTGTCCAGATTAATGTATTTCACTGCCTGAATGGACGACGTTAAAAGAAACTTTATGATCAATCCTGTAAAACATCAGTGGCTCCCCACTGGAAATCTTAAATGCAGGCTTAGTACTAGTGAATCAGAGGTGCATTTGGAAGCACATATATAGCATCCACTGTCACTAAAGCTACAAGGGCCATCCCAGTGCCGCTTGCTACCTGCTGCACGCACGCCATCAGAGGCATGCAGCGCTTGTTGTCTGTTTGTTTATTTGTCTCGGCTAGGCTCCTGATGAATGACTACTATTACACAGTAACTGAAACGCGTCGAGACAGATTGCTAAGTGAGACTAGGACAGGTAGCAGAATTACTTTAATAGTGGTAATTGTAGATAGAACTTGGGTGGGATAAGTAACAAGAATAGTATGGTGTGACCATAGGCTACCATCTATTGAACCCTCCATGCCTATACAGCCACTATCCATTGAGTCAGCGACCACTATAGCAGTCAGGTCTATATAAGTGATGGTCCTACATGGTTTTTGGACGCTGACCCTTGTAGCTTTAGTGACAGTGGGTGCTATATATGTGCCCCCCTGATTCACTAGTGCTAAGCCTGCATTTAAAGGGTTTCTGTCACCATGTTTGACCATATTAAACCAGATGACATTTGCAATGCGCAAATGTCCCTTAATGTCTAATATGGCCTTCTTTTTAAGATTTGTGTCCGCGTTTTCTTAAAAAATCTACTTTTGTAATATGCAAATTACCTTCACTAGGTGCAAGGGGCGGTAACCCTGCACCTAGTAGCACCGTTTTCCCCACCTTCTATATTTCGTCATCAGCACTGATTGACAGGGCCAGGCAGCTCACTCTATCTGCTGCTGGCCCTGTCAGCGCTGCAAATCCCGCGCCTGCGCCGTGGGTCCATCATTCGGCGCAGGCTCAGTGAGTGCAGCTGGCTGCCGGCTTCCTCACTGCATCTGCGCCGATGACGTCACACTACACCCGGAAGAGAAGGCGGCGCAGGCACAGTGAGAAAGCAGTGCAGGGTTAATTTGCATATTGCAAAAGTAGATTTTTAAAAAAACGGGGACACAAATCTTAAAAAGAAGGCCATATTAGACATCAGGTGACATTTGCGCATTGCAAATGTCATCTGGTTTAATATGGTCAAACATGGTGACAGACACCCTTTAAGATTTTCAGTGGGGAGCCACTGATGTTTTAAAGGATTGATAATAAAGTTTTTTTTTTAACGTCGTCCATTCAGGCAAAATGAATAATAAGGCCTTTGAATAAACAAAAACTTGCAAGAATCATTGACATCAGGGTATAAAACTAGTCAACATGTCCAGCTTAGTCAATGAACGCCGATGAAGATTGCTGCCTGACCTAGCAGCTCCGTCCAGCGCAACGCTACATAGGCCAGCTACATCAGCCTCAAGCTCACTATGGGGAAGACAACTGGTGCCCGCAGTTCCCCTCGCCGTCCCCGCTCACCCTCACCGTCCAGGACCCTGGAAGATTGCTGGGAGAGGGGTCCGAGGTCCGGAAGGGGGAACAGACGTGCGGAAACTACCGGAGGTTCCCGCCAATCTTCAGTGCCCCCTTCCCGCCACAGCGCTCGTACCGGCTGCAGAGAAGCTACGGAGGCGGTCTCTCTGCCGCGCTTCCCTCCTCTCCTTCCTCAGGAGGACCCGGCGGCAACTTTGGGAGCCCCTCAGGGCACGATCACAGCTGGAATCGCGGGGCCGCCATCTCCTGCAGCAACTGAAATGGCGCCCGCGGACCACGCAGCGGGCGGCCTCACACCCGCACCAGGTACTGCCTCCTCGCCTGCACCCTCCTCCCCAGCCTCCTGCTCCTCACCTAGGGTATCTGGAAGGTCCCCCCTGGCCTCCTTCTCCCCTCAAGAACCTGGCAGTAGCCCCAGCCCTGATAGAATCGGGCCTGCAATCCCACACTCTGCCTTTATGAAGGGGGGCGCTCCAACCCCCCTCTTAGCAGCAACCTCTCTGCCTTCTTTGGCTATGCCTGCTCCTCCACATAACTGGGAATCTTACCTCAGCCAGTTCCCCACCAAGGAGGACTTTAGGGTTCTTATTTCTGAAGTCACTGGGGCCTGCAGGGCTGAAATCGCCATGGTGCGAGCAGATATCAAACATATTGCAGACAGAGTGGAATCATTAGAGGACGCTCATGATGATACTAGAAATTATATTCAAACAATGCATGCCTCTCTATCATCTCAGAATTCTGCTCTTAGAGAAATGGGGAGACATCTGGAAGACTTGGATAACAGAGGCCGCAGGAATAATATCAGAGTTAGGGGTCTCCCTGAAGCCACGGGGGAGGAAGACCTATTTGTAACTCTTGAAGCTATCTTTAACCTGATACTTGGTGAGCCTCCATCTCATAAAATTAAGCTGGACTGCGCTCATCGTGCCCTCAAACCGAAAGGCCCTCCGTCTCGGCCGCGAGACGTGATTTGCTGTGTACATGACTTTACTCTTAAAGAGGCGATTATGGGCAAGGCGCGGAACCTCCGCAATTTTGAATTTGATGGGGCCCCGCTTCAACTCTTTCCAGATCTCTCTTGAATAACGCTACAGAAAAGGAGGCATCTGCACCCGCTCCTTACTGTCCTGCGAGATCGACAGATTGCGTATCGCTGGGGTTTCCCGTTCTCCCTCTCTGCCAGACACCAAGGCAAAACAGCGACCCTTCGCACGTTCGCCGATCTGCATCCTTTCTGCGAGGCACTAGACTTGCCTATTCCTACGCTAGAGGACTGGGAACTGGAACCTCCTACTCCTCCGCCGCTGCGGGTTTGGACCCCGGTCACCAGGAAAAGAAGAACTGGTCCACCTGATGGACTCTCACGACGCCCACTTTCCCCTCAGGCGCTTCCACCTGCGACTTCAAGTTCAAGACCTGCGGGATGACCTGCCCTTTCTCTCTGATGGCCGTCATTGAACTTGACCCATTGGGGTCATGGGGGACTGGGGCGCCTCCCCTAGCTGTTTTTTTCCCCTGAGCTGTTTCACAGTTGGCCATTATTTGGGATTGCCTTTATTGCATCCCTGGTTCTTTTGTCAGGCGCTGGTGTTGCCATGTTCACATTTTCAGGATGTTGGTTACCTTCTTTGCTGCTAGTGTCATACTGCACATCTGTCAGTCTAACTCTGACCTTGCCTCCCCTCTGGAGGCTTCTGTTATAGTCTCCAGCAGGGCTTTAGAGCCCTGGGAATGCATTTTCTGCTGTTTTTTTGACGTTTATCAATTAGTGAAGTCTTGTCTCCCCTTCCCTTATGTTCTTTTCCTCTTGTGTGCTGTTTCTGTTGTCCTCCGGCATCGTCCTGGAGACCAACCTTCTTCTCTGACTCTGCTCGCAGTCCCGGTTCACCTCTTCGGGGGATTCCATGGTGTGCCTCTACCCTCTCCATCTCTGCGGGTTGGTGAGTTGCCTCATAAGCTCTCTTTTGTCCTTGATATTTTGCCATGGCGTACTGTATGACTCTAAATGTCAAGGGCTTGAACTCCAACGCGAAACGAAAACTCTTGCTTTTGGAGTTGAAGTCCTTGAAAGCGGAGGTGGTGTTCCTGCAGGAAACTCACCTGGATGATGCTGCCTCTTTTAGATTTCTCTCCCACTTATACCCGGTGGTGTACGTGGCTTCTCATTCCCGTAGAAAGGCAGGAGTTGCTATCTTAATTTCCTCCCAATGCCCACTGGTAGTTACCTCGTCCACTATTGACCCTCAGGGGAGATTTATTATTTTAAGGGGTACCCTCAGAGGTCATTCTATCACCCTTTGTAATCTATATGCCCCCAATACTTCCCAGATACACTTCTTGACCAGAACTCTGGCCAAGGTTTTTAGGCGCTCAGATCCCCTTACATTAGTAGGGGGGGACTTTAACGTTATTTTTTCAGAACATGCGGACAGGCTAGCGTTACCGGGCAAACCTCCTAATATATCGCAGATCAGACTAGCAAAAGAGTTCCGACGTTTGATCCGTCGCTACTCCCTGTATGATCTCTGGAGGATAGCCAATCCCTCGGATAAATCCTTTTCTTTCTACTCAGCCCCTCATGGGACGCACACGCGCATAGACTACTTTTTGGGGACTATTTTGGCCTTGCGACTCCTGAAGGACGCAACCATGGGGGATATTACATGGTCTGACCATGCCCCGGTGATGGTTTCTCTGGACGGAGGGGTTGGCTGTACTCGTAAATGTCATTGGAGACTTAATGACTCCCTTCTTAAAAAGCCCCTCTCTCGGAACGAACTTCGAGCACATATGATACAATATTTTGATGCTAATGTGGGATCAGTGGAGGACCCCAACTGTTTATGGGAAGCCCACAAGGCGGTCATGAGAGGCCACTGCATTGCATTAAGCTCCCGGCTCAAAAACGACGCTCAAGAAACCACACGGGTGCTCAGGTCCCAACTGCGTAGACTGGAGGAACGCATGAGTTCCCAGCCCTCTCGCTTTACTCTCAAAAAAATTGTAGATACCAGAGACCAACTGAATAGGATTGCACGCGAAAAGGTGGACAAGCTGTTACTATTCACTCGACAACGCTATTATGCTTGGGGCAATAAGCCCCATATGCTATTGGCCAGACAGCTTCGTAACCTTCCTCCCCAGTCAGGCCCAGGTGCTATCAAGAGGGCGGATGGCTCTGTATCTTATGATCCGAAGGAAATTGCAGAGAGATTCTCTTCCTATTATTCGGAACTTTATAATCTGCCAAATGACCTTCCACGCAACCCTCAGGACAGGGACCGCCTACTGGACTCTTTTTTGAGATCCTGCGATCTTCCCTCTCTATCTCCCTCAGACAGGTCAGCCCTTAATGAGCCGATTGCAACAGAGGAGATTTTGGAAGTGATTAAACATCTTCCTGCAGCAAAATCTCCAGGGCCTGATGGTTTTACGTATGCCTACTACAAGACGTTCCAGGATTTGCTACTCCCTCATATGCAGTCTCTCTTTAATGGCTTCTTGTCGGGGAAATCCTTGCCGGGGACAATGACACATTCCTTTTTGACCATGATTCCAAAGCCGGGTAAGGATCCCCTTGACCGCCAAAATTATAGGCCTATTGCGCTGCTTAACTCGGATCTTAAGATTTATTCCAAGATCCTAGCTAACCGGCTGAACAATTTCCTCCCCTCCCTTATCCACAAAGACCAGGTGGGATTCGTCCCTTGCCGCCAAGGGAGTGATAATACCAGACGCGCGTTAGATCTTCTGGAGGTGGTTGCTCGCTCTGGGGAGGAGTCTTTGTTCCTTAGCTTAGATGCTGAGAAGGCATTCGACCGTCTTGGTTGGCCGTTTTTGTTTGCTACTCTCAGGGCCTTTGGCTTTGAGGGAGCCTTTTTGCAAGCTGTTGAGGGGCTATACTCCTCCCCTACAGCGACGATCAAATTACCACATTCGGACTCTGGAATAATTCACATTGCTAATGGCACCCGACAAGGCTGCCCTTTATCCCCTCTACTGTTTGCGCTGTGTATCGAACCGTTGGCTGCAAAAATTAGGAATCACCCGGATATTAGGGGTATTAAGGTGCAGGACAGGGAATTTAAATTATCCTTATATGCGGATGATGTGCTCCTTACCCTTACAGGATTGCATGTGTCACTCCCCAATCTACAGGTCATTCTGAGGGAATATGGTCATCTGTCGGGATATAAAGTAAACACTACTAAAACGGAGGCGCTCCCGGTTAATATTTCGGATCCCACCCTTACTCTTTTACAGAATAATTTCCACTTTCAATGGAAGACAGACACACTGCGGTATTTAGGCGTACATATCACCCCTAAGTTTGCGGATCTTTACAAAGCTAATTTTCCCCCCATTTATGGAGAAATTAAAATGCTACTGTCTAAATGGCAGTCACTGCCGCTTTCTATGTTGGGGCGTATTGCGGCCGTGAAAATGACCATCCTACCCAAGATATTATACTTGTTTGAGACACTACCCTTACCGGTTCCATTGGGAGACTTGAGGTCCCTGCAATCCCACATTCTCAGGTTTATCTGGGCCTACAGGAGACACAGAATTTCTAGGTCTGTTCTATTGTCTAGTAGGGATCAGGGCGGACTTGCGGTGCCGGATTTTGTCAAATATTACTGGGCAGCCCAGTTACGTTATATACATGCATGGGCCTCTTTGCATCCCTACTCTGTTTGGATGCAGATCGAGAGACTATGGCTGGCGCCTGTCCACCCTAATTCCCTTCTTTGGACTGGCTTTAGTACCTCTATACCGGATAAAGATCTATTGGGTCCCATGAGATGCACCAGAAGGGTCTGGCACATCTGCAGAGGTAAATTTCCTCTGGTATCACGTGACTCTGCAATGACCTCCTTCTTATATCATCCATCTCTTCCTTCTAGTCTGGCGACCTCAACCACGAGACCATGGTTTCGGGAACAGGTCTTTAGGTTCGCAGATATTGTGGACCCATTTACCAGGGAAATATTGTCCTTTTCGGACATACAGTCTAAATATAACCTACCCTCCACGGCAGCTTTTTTCTATACCCAACTTAGACATTTTGCTCACACCATTTTTGCTGGTCTCTCAGTTTCTCTCCCCACGACCTTTGAGAGGATTTGTAGAGCGGGAGTGCACACTAAGGGTCTAATATCAGGTATATATTCCATTTTGGGTAACCCATACCCAGATAGGCTTGCCCGTCATCCTTATATGGTGAAGTGGGAGGAATACCTGGGAAGGGTGCTTCCAGATGCTACTTGGAGGCTCATATGGAGAAGAGCCGCAAAATCCTCCTTGTCGGTTTTGGCTCAGGAAAACCAATACAAGATCTTGATGCACTGGTATCACACCCCTGCTCTTCTCCATAGGTTGCATCCAACGGTATCTGATGGATGTTGGCAATGTCACTCTCATGTGGGTACACTTTGGCATATTTTTTGGGACTGCCCCAATATTCGCCCATTCTGGGTGACGGTTAGTGATTTGCTTAAAGGCATGTTTAAATGTGATTTCCCAGTGGATCCCCTTTCCTTTTTGTTGAATGTCTTCCCTGGCCGCTTTAAGATTCCCATCCGCAAATTAATTACTCTAGTCCTGGTAGCTGCCCGCTGCCTTATACCTAGGTATTGGAGGCAAGCTCGCTCCCCGACCCTGTCGGAACTGTACGCTAAGGTGATGGAGATACGCACCATGGAATATTCTACTGCGCTGTACCAAGATAAGGTTGATTTGTTTTATGCCATCTGGGACGTATGGGACGATTATTGGCTTGACAAGCTACCTTGATTCCTTGTACGTCTTACTGAGATTGCATGTACCCTTTTCCTTTTACCCGCCCCGTCTGTCCAACTGTCAATGTCCTGTGTTCATTGTTTTTCTTAGACGATCTTCGGACCGTTTTCTACTTTTTGTTTTTTCTTGAATACTCAGTTCCATATACTGATATTAATCAGGCAGCAAGACTACAAATGATACGGTACATACGTTTCTTTATTATGTATGCCATAGTATCTTTAATTTACTTATATTGTACATTGACTTGCGATATTTACCTGTTATTTTCTGCTCACTGTGAATCTTTTGCTGCTGATCTTTAATAAACAAACAATTATAAAAAAAAAAAAAACATGTCCAACTTTACAGATGGCACTTTGATACAGCAATTACCATATTTTCCACTTCATAAGACACACCTGATGATACGACACACCTCGATTTTAAAGAAGGAAAATAAGAAAATAAAATTACTTTTAATCAGACCTCAGAACAGACCCCCAAAATTCATCAGACAACTGAATTATACCCCAAATCTTCATCATAACAGATCAGACCTCAGATCAGATCCCAATATAAAACCTCATACCCCCATATAAGATCTCAGATCAGACCCCTATTTCAGGCATGAGATCAGATGCCCATAAGAGACCCCCATATGAGACCTCAAACCAGACCCCCATATCAGACCCCCATATAAGATCTCAGATCAGACCCCACCCCATGTCAGACCTCAGATAAGATCCTCATATCAAACCTCAGATCATAAGGCATAGAAAGAAATCAGATGGCACTCACCACGTACGTGGATTCTTCTTTATTCCTCCAGAGGGTTACATGTACAGGGCAGACAAACGTAAATCACACCAGTGAGTAAGCGGCGACGGCCGTTTTGCGCGATCCCATGCTTCCTCAGGCCACTGACGTCAGGACGCTCATACGTCCTGCCATTTTTATCTCTGGAGCACCTACATTTCAACTCCATAAAAACAGGAAAGGGATGTCCACGTCTAATAGAGCATGTTAGATCAGTACATGATGGGAATCGGAAAGTATTGAGTTTTGCAGGATTGGATATAGTCCCCTGGCAGACACAAGTGGGTGATAGACATAGCACATTATTAAGAAGGGAAGCTAAATGGATTGTGCAAACTAATGCCCTAGGTCCTCTGGGATTAAGTGATAAGAACGACCTGAGTGTTGTATTTGCACTTGATAGGTGCTAAGGAAGCACGGGATCGTGCGAAACAGCCGTCACCACTTACTCATTGGTTTGATTTACGTTTGTCTGCCTTGTACATGTAACCCTCTGGAGGATATAGAAGAATCCACGTATGTGGTGAGTGCCATCTGATTTCTTTCTATGCCTTATGATTGATGAACTGATCTGTTACCGGGACAGAGCACCACCGCGAGTGGATAGAGAGACTGTAGCAGAGGCTGATCCACGCGAATAATGGGGGTCTGAGAGGTGCAGCAGTGCCATCCGATTCACTCCTTCATTGATATCAAACCTCAGATCAGACCACTATATTAGACCCCCATTAGCTCTCTGATCAGACCCCCATATCAGACCTCAGATCAGTTTCCCATGTCAGACCCCCATCAGAGCTCAGATCAGACTCCCATCATAAATAAATTAAAAACATTAACTTACCTCACCTGTGCCACCACCACTCTGCTGACTGGTGGTATCTCCAGCAGTCACTGCTCCGGGGCATGCTACACTGTAACCTGACTGCATATATCAGTTCATTGTGCATGCAATATATACTGATGCTGTACTCAGTCAGGACACGTGCAGCATGGTGCCCGGAAGAAGACCAAGGAGCAGTGAGTACAGTCAGTGCTAGCAGTGTTACAATCACGGCTTCCCACACCTCCTGCATACTAATGAGCGATTTCATATTGAAAGTGTTCACTAGTATTTGCTTTATAAGACGCACCAAAACAGTGCATCTTATAAAGCGGAAAATACAGTAGTTAGGTCCTCCTTAGTGACTAAACCTTTATTTTGGTAATCCCTATTAGATGGAGATCCAATTTTGTAGCACAGTGCACATGGCAATGGAGGACAAATCCTAACTATAAGAAAGATGAGTACACTTATTAAAATTATATTTTCCAATGATTCTCCAAAATGCACATCACTGAATATCTGGTAAATAGATTATACTATCTCTAGTTAAAAGTCATATTCTATAAGTTTGTCATTGGAGTGTAGAAAGAAACAAATGTTCACTGAGGAACTTACCTGAAACACAAAGAAGATATACAAACATCTTGCAGATGTTTCCTATGCAGTGCTAACCACTGAGTCTTTATGATGACCATTGATAATACGCATTTTTAGTTACCACAGTGGCAAATTTTTCTTTACTTCACCTCTTCCCACACCTTGTCATCTTATTTTACCTTCACTTTTCATAATTACTATCACCCTTTGATGGTCATATTTGGGTTCCTTCCAGTTCTCTAATCAGAGAAGAATTCACCTCTTTCTGAACTAAGTAAAATAAGAGATAAGTGATGGACTTGGCATTATACGGCTCCTACTACTTACAATGACTAACTTTCAACTCTGATAACTGATGTTAACACAATGTCCTAACAGAGGATGAAATACTAAAATATAAGATGAATCTAAGAACAATTATTTCCAGATGTTCTTTAATGTCAATAGATATTTTTCTTATTTAGCTGAGGTGGGCTTGCATGCTTTGAGGATTTGATCTAGCTGGCTTTTTCTGGGAACATTGGTTGAACTTGTATTTGGAAAAGTGGTAATGGCATGTGTCAACATACTTTATTACTTCTTGTTCGGGTGTCTAATTCTTAAATTCATGAAAATAAATATATAGAATTTTTAGGATTTACGGAAGATGGGAAACAATGTCTATTGTGTGATGATTAATCAGTTATTTAAATATTTCTTAATAATATAAAAATGAGTTTCTGTCTGTCTGTCTGTCTGTTCTCTATGCGCGACCAAACTACTGGACCGATTTTCACCAAATTCGGCACACAGGTACATCAGGTGTCCGGGAAGGTTTTAGACCAGGCCACCCTAAAAGAAGTACTTAAGACCCCCGCCCCAGGTCTCACTAAGCCACACCCCCAACTCTGTCAGGCCACACCCCCTTTCACTCCGCAGCCAACAGAGATTGAAAAAATAAAGGTAAAAATCAACTTCTGTCAGCTGCAGGGATGGGTGGGAGGTTGACTTTCTTTCTGCAACAACACACACAAACATTAAATAAAATAGATTAAATACACCCATGCGAAGCGTCTTGCTAATCCACGCCCCCGACTCTGTCAGGTTACGCCCCCTCCCACTCCGCAGCCAATGGGAATTGAAAAAATGAAGGTAAAAATAAACTTCTGTTTGCTGCAGGGGTGGGAGGGTGAATTTCTCTCTGCAACGACACACAAAAATTTTAGATGAAATAGACTAATTATAGACTACAACCATTCGAAGCCTTTTGCTAAGCCACGCCCCATCTCTGTCAGGCCATGCCCCCTCTCACTCCGCAGCCATTCTGCAACGACACACAGAAACATTAAATGAAATAGATTAAATGCACCTATGCGAAGCGCTTTGCTAAGCCACGCCCCAACTCTGTAAGGCCACGCCCCCTCCCACTCCGCAGCCAACAGGGATTGAAAAAATAAAGGTAAAAATCAACTTCTGTCAGCTGCAGGGATGGGTGGGAGGTTGACTTTCTTTCTGCAACGACACACAGAAACATTAAATGAAATAGATTAAATACACCCATGTGAAGCGTCTTGCTAATCCACGCCCCCGACTCTGTCAGATTACGCCCCCTCCCACTCCGCAGCCAACGGGGGTTGAAAAAATAAAGGTAAAAATAAACTTCTGTTTGCTGCAGGGGTGGGAGGGTGAATTTCTCTCTGCAACGACACACAAAAATTTTAGATAAAATAGACTAATTATAGACTACAACTGTTCGAATCGTCTTGCTAAGACACGCTCCCAACTCTGTCAGACCACGCCCCCTCCCACTCTGCAGCCATTCTGCAACGACACACAGAAACATTAAATGAAATAGATTAAATCACCTATGCGAAGCGCTTTGCTAAGCCACACCCCCAACTCTGTCAGGTCATGCCCCCTCCCACTCCGCAGCCAACAGGGATTGAAAGAATGAAGGGAAAAATCAACTTCTGTCAGCTGCAGGGGTGGGAGGGTGAATTTCTCTCTGCAATGACGCACAAAATTTTAGATGAAATAGACTAATTTCAGACTACAACCGTTTGAAGCATCTTGATAATCCACACCCCCAACTCTGCCAGGCCACACCCCCTCCCACTCCGCAGGCAACCGGGATTGAAAAAAATCAGCTGCAGGGGTGGGAGGGTGAATTTCTCTCTGCAACGACACACAAAAATCGTAGATGAAATTGACTAATTTTAGACTACGACCATTCAGTACTAATAAAAGATGTTTTTTTCCACTGCTACCCATTGCGGGTCCTCATAAATTACCATGTCATCGACTTGTAATTCGTGCCACTCTGACCCCCCGCCCCAGATCTCGCGAAACCACGCTCCGACTCTGTCAGGCCACGCCTCCTCCCACTCCGCAGCCAACGGGGATTGAAAAAATGAAGGTAAAAATCAACTTCTGTCAGCTGCAGGGGTGGGAGGGAAGTTGGATTTCTTTCTGCAACAACATACAGAAACATTAAATGAAATAGATTAAATATACCCGTGCAAAGCAATGTTTTCTTCCACTGTTACCCATGGCGTGTGCTCATAAATTACCATGGCATCGACCTGTAATTCTGGCCACCATCAAAAGAAGGACTTAAAACCCCGCCCCAGGTCTTGCAACGTCACGCCCCCGACTCAGTCAGGCCATGACCCCTCCCACTCCGCAGCCAATGGAGATTGAACAATTGGAGGTAAAAATCAACATCTGTCAGCTGCATTGACTTTCTCTCTGCAACGACACACAGAAACATTAAATAAATAGATGAAATATACCCAGGCGAAGCCGGGTCTTTCTGCTAGTAATGTATATAAATTGCATGACCACGCAATCTGAAAATTCTTTCACTATTTTGCAAACCACATGTACAGTATCTAACAAAAGTTAGTACACCCTTCACATTTTTGTAAATATTTAATTAATGCTTTTCATGGGACAACACTGGCGGTATGACACTTTGATACAATGTAAAGTAGTCAGTGTACAGCTTATATAACAGTGTAAATTTGGAGTGCCTTCAAAATAACTTAACACTCAGCCATTAATGACTATTAACTATAAACTACTGGCAAATAAAAGTGAGTACACGCCTAAGTGAAAATGGCCAAATTGTACCCAATTAGCTATTTCCCTCCCTGGTGTCATGTGATTTGTTAGTGTTATAAAGTCTCATTTGTGAATGGGGAGCAGGTGAGTTAAATTTGGTGTTATCGCTCTCACACTCACTCATATTGGTCACTGAACGTTCAACATGCCATGTCATGGCAAAGAACTCTCTGGTGATCTGAAAAAAAGAACTGTGGCTGTACATAAAGATGCTATAAGAAGATTGCCAACACCCTGAAACTGAGCTGCAGCATGGTGGCCAAGATCATACAGCAGTTTAACAAGACAGGATCCACTCAGAACAGGCCTCATCATGGTTGACCAAAGAAGTTGAGTGCACATGGTCAGAGTCATATCCAGAGGTGGTTTTCAAAATAGATGTGTAAGTGCTGCCAGCATTGCTGGTTAAATGGTGGGGCGTCAGCTTGTCAGTGCTCATACCATACACGGCAAACTGCTTTAAATTGGTCTGCATGGCTGTTGTCCCAGAAGAAAGTCTCTTCTAAAGATGAAGCACAAGAAAGCAGTTTGCTGAAGACAGTTTGCTGAAGACAAGCAGACTAAGGCTTCTTTCACATTAGCGGCAGCACGGATCCGGCAGGTGAAGGGTGCTGCCGGATCCGTGCTGCCGCAGGTACATGTGTGGGGCCGGAACCGCGCTCCGGCCCCACACATGTCACACAGTATATACACACAGACACACACAGACATATACACATACAAATACACATACATACTTACATGCTCCCGGCAGGTCTCCACAGCGCAGGAGGAGCAGGACGGCGCGCACATAGGACGATTCCCCACAGCACCCTCTGCTGGGCGCTGGGTGGAATCGTCCTATGTGTGTGCCATCCTGCTCCTCCTGCGCTATGGTGACCTGCCAGGAGCATGTAAGTATGTATGTGTATTTGTATGTGTATATGTCTGTGTATGTTTATGTGCATGTCTGTATATGTGCATGTCTGTATATGTGCATGTCTGTATATGTGCATGTCTGTATATGTGCATGTCTGTATATGTGCATGTCTGTATGTATGTCTATATGTGCAGGTGATGGATCCGTCATGAACTCCATTGAAAGTCAATGGAGGACGGATCCGTTCACCATTGTATCACACCAAACAGATCCGTCCCCATTGACTTTTATTGGGGGTCATTCTGGATCCGTCTTGGTGCGGATGCCTGGACCGGAGAGCAAACCGCAGCATGCTCCGGTCTGAAGACGGAACGGAATGCTTCTAGGATCATTCTGTTGTCTTCAGTTCAGTTTTGCCCCCATTGACAATGAATGGGGACAAAACTGAAGCGTTTTATTCCTGTATTGAGCCCCTATGATGGAACTCAATACCGGAATTATAAAATGCTAGTGTGAAAGTAGCCTAAGGATATCGATTACTGGAACGATGTCCTGTGATCTGATAAGACCATGATAAACTTACTTGGTTTATGTGTGGCAGCAACCAGGTGAGGAGTACAAAGACAAGTGTGTCTTGTCTACAGTCAAGCATGATGCTGGAAGTGTCATGGTTTGAGGCTGCATGAGCGCTGCCGGCTGTGGGAAGCTACAGTTCATTGAGGAAATTGCCAGTGGATTAGACATTAATGGCTGTGTGTTGTTATTTTGAGGGCACACCAAATTTACACTGTTATACAAGCTGTACACTGACTACTTACTTTATATTGTATCAAAGTGTCATATCTTCAGTGTTGTCCCATGAAAAGTTAGAATAAAATAATTACAAAAATGTGAGATACTGTATAAACAGCGGATATCGTAGAATAAATGTTAAATTTTAACTTGTATGACATTCGTTGTTCGCGGCAAATAGTAAATCCTTATCAAATCCTCTAGTACAGAAACTACAGCTTCTGAGACAATTTACATAGGGGATTGTCTATAACCAGTTATCATTTTGGATGACAATCTTAAATCCTTCAGATCATGTAAAATATGCATTATATGGCCAGGAATGGGTGGACACACATTGTATAAAAATGTAGATTCAGCCATGCAATTTCCATAGAAAAATACTAATCAAAATGCCCCTACATTTTAACCCCTTAAGGACCCTGCCATTTTTCACCTTAAGGACCAGGCCATTTTTAGCAAATCTGACATGTCTCACTTTATGTGGTGATAACTTTAGAACGCTTTTACTTATCCAGGCCATTCTGAGATTTTTTTCCCCTCACATATTGTACTTCATGACAGTGGTAAATTTGAGTCAAAATATTTCATTCTTATTTATAAAAAAAATACCAAATTTACCAAAAATTTAGAAAAATTTGCAAATTTCCAAATGTCAATTTCTCTACTTTTAAAATACATAGTAATGCCTCCAAAAATAGTTATGACTTAACATTCCCCATGTGTCTACTTCAGGTTTGGATCACTTTGAAAATTACATTTTATTTTTTTGGGACGTTAGAAGGCTTAGAAATTTAGAAGCAAATCTTGAAATTTTTCACAAAATTTCCAAAACCCACTTCTTAAGGACCAGTTCAGGTTTGAAGTCAATTTGTGAGGCTTACATCATAGAAACCAATGACCCCATTTTAGAAACTACACCCCTCAAGGTATTCAAAACTGATTTTACAAACGTTATTAACCCTTTAGGTGTTCCACAAGAATTAAAGGAAAATGTAGCCAAAATTTCCGAATTTCACTTTTTTGACAGATTTTCCATATGAATCATTTTATTCTGAGAATAAAGCAAGGGTTAACTGCCAAACAAAACTCAGTAATTATTACCCTGATTCTGTAGTTTACAGAAATGCCCCATTTGTCATCGTAAACTGCTGTACAGGCACACGGCAGGGCGCAGAAGGAAAGGAACGCCAGGGCAGATTTCACTGGAAAAAGTTTAAGTTGCCATGTCACATTTGATGCACCCCTAGAGTAGGAAACTCCAAAAAACTGACCCCATTTTGGAAACTACGGGATAAGTTGGCAGTTTTGTTAGTGCTATTTTAGGGTACATATGATTTTTGGTAGCTCTATATTACACTTTTTATGAGGAAAGGTAACAAAAACTAGCAGTTTTGGCATTGTTTTTATTTTTTTGTTATTTACAACATTCATCTGACAGGTTAGATCGTGTGATATTTTTATAGAGCAGGTCGTTACGGACGTGGCGATACCTAACATGTATACTTATTTTTATTTATTTAAGTTTTACACAATAATATCCTTTTTGAAACAAAAAAAAAAATCATGTTTCAGTGTCTCCATAGTCAGAGAGCTGTAGTTTTTTTATTTTTTGGGCGATTGTCTCAGGTAGGGGCTCATTTTTTGCGGGATGAGATGACGATTAGATTGGCACTATTTTGGGGGGCATACGCTTTTTTGATCGCTTGGTATTACAATTTTTGTGATGAAATGTGACAAAAAATGGCATTTTTTTAGACAGTTTTTATTTTTTATTTTTTACAGTGTTCACCTGAGGGGAGAGATCATGCTATATTTTTGTAGAGCAGGTTTTTACGGACGTGGCGATACCTAACATGTATACTTATTTTTATTTTTTTAAGTTTTACACAATAATATCATTTTTGAAACAAAAAAAATCATGTTTTAGGGTCTCCATAGTCAGATAGCTGTAGTTTTTTTTATTTTTTGGGCGATTGTCTCGGGTAGGGGCTCATTTTTTGCGGGATGAGATAACGGTTCGATTGGTACTATTTTTTGGGGCATACGCTTTTTTGATCGCATGGTATTACATTTTTTGTGATGAAATGTGACAAAAAATGACTTTTTTTAGACAGTTTTTATTTTTTATGGTGTTGACCAGGCAGGCTGGATCATGTGATATTTTAATAAAGCAGGTTTTTACGGACGTGGCGATACCTAATATGTATATTTTTTATTTTTTTTTCTATTTTTATGTGTTTCTTTATGGGGAAGGGGCTTTTTTTTATTGAAACTTTATTATTTTTTTTTTATTTATTTTTTTGTTAAAACACTTTTATTTAACTTTTTTTTTTAACATTTCACTTATGTCCCAGTAAGGGACTTTAACATTTCAGGGTCTGATCCCTGATTGAATGCAGCACAATACATCTGTATTGTGCTGCATTCAACTGTCAGCGTCTCACACTGTGAGACACTGACCGTTGCCTAGGAGACCCAGCGCTGTGGCTTGCCTCTGGGCAAGGCATCGGGGCTTCCATCTCAGCCATCGGGCCCCCCCCACCACCTCACGGGGACCCGATGGCTTTAAAGGCTGCCGCAATTACCTTGTATGCCGCGGTCAGCGTGACTGCGGCATACAAGGGGTTAATCTGCCGGCATCAGTGTAATCAGAGCCGGGCCCCTGCTGCAGATTGCAGCAGCGGGCAGCAGCAGCACCTTAACCCTAGGACGAGAATGCTCGTCCTAGGGCGTTAAGTAACACCATATTAGGACGAGCATTCTCGTCCTAGGTCGTCAAAGTGTTAAAGCAGGGATGCACAACCTGTGGCCCAAGAGCAACATTTGTCTTGTGATGTAATTTGGCACAGGCCAAACCATCTGTGTTCTAATAGTTCCCAATGGTTCAGAATATTGGAATACGAGGAATGAGGAAGAGCAGTACGCACAAAACGGCTGTTGCCTTACTTTCTGTGCTGTACCCACATCTCCCCGTGTGCTTTTTGATGAACACAATAAAGCTGCAATAAGGAAATTTTGGTGAGGCTATTTTCTTTTTTCTTGTATTTTGGTTTAAGAAATTGAACTGTTTTTGAGTAGAGCACCACCCATTAATTGACGCTCTAGACGCATGGTCTTTGTTGATCGAGTGAACACACTTATGGCAGTGCCGACTGCCTTTCTATATCTGAGCAGATCCTATTCTGTATTTGTGGATTAGAAAAGGCCCCTATATTGATGGGAGTGAGAAAAATATGGAACACACATGGAAGATATTCATATTTTGTGGATCAATTTTTTGTGGACCAAAATATGGACACAGCTGTGGGCATGAGCCTTTGCATTTAAAGTGGCCCTTGGGAGTGGTAGAGTCTGACAATGTGGCACCAGAAAAGGCTTTGCCCTCATGCTTTAGATAGCTGTCAATTGACATTTGTTCAGCAGACTGCTGTTCCTCCTGACTCCCCCATTAACATAAATGCTTGGCGTAGCTGAGCATGAATGTTTTTTCAGTAAAGAGATGGAAATAAACTGCTGACACACTACTCTGAACGGATCCGTCCTCCATTGACTTTCAATGGAGTTCATGACGGATCCGTCACCTGCACACATACATACATACACACATACAGACTCTGCCAGTGAATTATCTTATGAGGAAACAAACACTGGGCATGTTGAAATTTATGGCTCATCTTTCTTTCCCCCAACTTCTGCCATCAGAAGAACATCAGGTGAACCTGGTTGGCCGATTTAGGGGATTTTCATCTAATATGTATGGAAAAGCTCAGCTTCATTGTTGCATAGCAAATGGATGGCACTTTGCCAAAAATTGAATTTGTAATTTTTTTACTCTACTAAAGCGCTTCCAGCCAACTGTAAGCTCAACAACAATGCTGGGGACAACATAGGCTCACAGAATGGGACTGACAAATAATAAAGGGCATACTACCTGAACTCAGTTAAAACACTTACTTCTAACTTGTTCCTATCTTTGGAAGCAATGTTAGCAGAAGCAATGTTACCAGGGGAGCTTCAATGATTGTGTTTTCATAAGCACAAAAGAGTGAGTAGTGTAAAGCCTACCAGCGTTGAATGTGAGAACAGGGGAAGCACATTCCCTGGGGTGATGATTCATTCTTCTTCAAATGGCAGTCTAAAGGAGGAATCTATGTTTGGCTGATACCCAGAAACAGTGCTAACTGAGATTTGGTGATAATAATTTGGCCTGGGCCCCAAATTTCCATATAGCAGCCAATATATTGGAGAAAAACTTTATTCAAACTTTACAAGACCAAATTGGGCATTATCATTCTTGTTTCAGTACATCTGTTCCTCTCTAAACAAAATAAGGTCCCTTTCTCTTGTTTACAAAGGCAAACTGCATTCTGACTAGTTTCTATACATGTAATAATATCAAAGAGATTCATCAGACAAACTATCCCAGCATAAACATTACAACAAAGAAAAAAAAGCCAATTTCCATAAATGGAAAAATATATAATAAAAAACTTAGGCTGATTAACAAAAATTGCACAAATAATTTCTAGCTCTTCTAGCTCTTATTATTTAGACTAGAATATGTCATCAAGCATCTGATTGATCTCTATAATCAACATTGTTCTTTACTGTATGCATTACTTACAGGGTCCTAAAGAACATCTTCATTGAGGTTACATATTCTCTAGTGATGATCGAGCCCTAAAGTGCTCGTATGCTTGGGTGCTCTGGCCGAGCACTAAAGTGCTCGTATGCTCGGGTGCTCTGGCCGAGCACTAGGGGGTGCTCGAGTGCTCAGCCGAGCACCCGAGCATAATTAAAGTCAATGGGAGTAAACCAGGCACACCCCCTCCCCCCCGCGCGGAAGACACTAATATTCTCCACAAGTTCTTCTGTCCAAGTACTCCTGTCTAAAAAAGACATATTCCAAAAACTTTCTATTCATACAAAATAAGTTCAGCCAGTAGCTATCTAGCCCAGACTACCCCATGAGTACCTTGGTAGGTACCTTGTATGCATATTGTCATAGGAAGAGGAAGATCAAATGTTGGGCAAACAAAGATTTCATGCGCCAGTCACTGTTAATTCATTTTACAGTGATTGCTAATCTATGACAGTAGCTAGTGGTCACTTACTGTACGGTATATGTGCTGTAGTAGTTGCTATTAATTGTGATAAAAATTAATTGGATGACATGAAAATCACACCATAGCCTAATTAATGTATCTTCTCATCCTTTCATGGAGATTGACATGCAGTCTGCCTTGTGGGGTCAGACATCCATGAAGTAATCCAGTTTACTATTCTGCATATTTGCTTTAGTAGGCACTAAAATTTGCCCTTTTAAACCCATTGAGTCATTGCCTTTTAAGCCACTCACTAAACAAATAGAGGAAGTTTTCAGTATTTAGTTACGGGTAATAGAGCATGGCACAGGTTTTAGCAATATGTCTGCTTTCTGGCAGTCCTCTTATGTTAATGAGGAAACCAGACCTAGGCTCACTTCCTCCACATTTTTTTCTCGGCAGTGCCCCCTCTAACCATTTGTATTGTTTCTTGATCATGGCTGTGATATTATTCACTTCCACTGTCTACTGCCTCTAAAGATTCACTTCCACCCTTGATAACCTCAATTTGCTATGTTATAGCTCCATGCCATGATCTGATCCTTTGTATACAGCTGCAGAAACACTTGAAGACCATTTTAAGCTGATTTAAAGTCTGTTGGTGGAAACTATCCATCAGTGAAAATAAGCTGCTATATTCACATTCAGTCCTGTGTAGCAGCATGATGAAAAGCATAGATTAACTCAGTAGGGGAATAAACAACCGTGGGCTAGGAAAGAAAATCACATTGGCGCTACATGCAGCATCATGCTATAAAGCTTGTGTATGGTCTACTAAAGAAAATGGCCTACAATCCTACAGAATACAGTAGATAGAGTAGAAAGATAAATAGATTAGACAGACACATGCAGTAGATACATAATAGATAACTAGAGAGATAGATGGCAGATAGACAGCATGGTGGCTCAGTGGTTAGCACTGTTCCCTTGCAGTGCTGGGGTCCAAGGTTTAAATCCAATCAAGGGCAACATCTACATGGAGTTTAAATGTTCTCCTTGTGTTAGCGTGGGCTTCCTCCCACATGCTAAAGACATACTGATACAGAATTTAGATAATAATAATGTCGGTAAGGCGCTGCAGAATATGTCAGCGCTATATAAGTGACTAAAACAGATAGTCTATCAATATTTTTGATTATGCAAAATTTTTAACAGCACTAAAAAGAGGAAAAGTGGAAAGATAAGAATAAACAGTATAGTGGCACAGGCAGTCGAGTACTACAACCTCCTGCGCTGTGTCTTAGGAAGCATGATATCTTTATCATGTCCTCCTGCGTCCCAGCACAGGCTAATGTGATGACGTGATTATGCAGCCTTCGCTGAGCACAGGCAACTCAAGCCCACAGGATAGGTGGCATAGAGTACTAGTGAGGTAAGTACTATATTTTATTAATTTTTGTCTTTTCCAGCCGTCACTACTAGATGCATTATAATAATGCAGGGGCCACTGCTGGGGGACATTTTAATAATACAGGCGGCACTGCTGGAGACATAATTAATAATACAGGTGGCACTGCTCGGGGCATTATCATACAGGGGCCATTGCTGGGAGACCATAATAATACAGAGGGAACTGCTAGGGGACATAATAGTAAAGTGGTCACTGCTGAGGGACATTTTAATAATACAGAGGGCACTGCTGTTGGACATTATAAAAATACAGGGGGCACTACTGGGGCGGTACAGAGAAGTCCATTATAATTACAGGGGGAATTGTTGGGGTCATTATAATAATACAGAGGTCACTAATGGGACTTATACAGAGAGGGGTATTATGAATATAGGGACACATCTGGGGGACAATAATATAGGGGGCACTACGGGTGGTAGTACAGAGGGGGGAATTATTGCAGATGGCAGCAGGATAACACTGTTGGCTGTGAACCAGCTCAATGCAAAGAGCAGAGAATATTTCACATCGAAGTTCTGCCTCCAGTGGATTTGCAGGATTGGAACCTGGCAGAATAATGTTCATTTTCACACAATTCCAGATATTAAAAGCGCTGCAAAAAGTTTGTTAGCCTTGCTCTCCTCATTGCCTACCAAGTGCTATCAGCGGTTTAGCATAGTCAAAACTGTTGACAGTTTAATAAGGCACCTTAGGCAATGCCACTTTTCCTGATGAGCCAAGACCCTTTTCTGTTAAGTCACCCACAATGGAGAGCGAAGCACAAAATTTTTTCTAAAACTGGATGCACCAAATTGTGTCAGAAACGCTCTACATTGTCCACATTTGTACCAAACTGGGCCAAACTTTGGTGAAATTTGCAACATTGTCTAAGTGCACTTGTAAAAGGGGATATTAATTATTGGTAATTTGGGGCGTACCAATAATTAATATTCATAAATAGGCGTAACCCGCTTTCGCTAGTTCCGCCTATTTATGCCTAAGTAAGTCGCCTTACTGCCTGTCACACGACCTAGAAGGGACTCAAAATACACGTTACAAAACAATGAACACTGCACACTGTATTATAAATAATAACAATATTTATTATTTATTAACAATACAGTAATAATCCCTAACTACACTACACAATCCCGTTTATTCCAACCACGTTACTAACTACACAATACACACACACACACACATATAGCAGCCCTCCCCAACCTAATCTAAATTACTGTCCCTGGGAACAAAGGGGTTAAATTACAGTCAACAGGGGATAACGAGGGGTATTGGCAGGGAAGGGGTTAATTCAAGGGAATGGTTGGACAAGGGTACGGCAAGGCAGGGGTAAAATGGTAGGGCAAGGGTACAGCAAGGCAGGGGTTAAATGGTAGGGCAAACAAGGCAGGGGTAAAGATGGCACAGGGGTTACTAGTGGGGATCCAGAGGTGGGAACAGGGGTTTGCAGGGATACTTATGAAGGGGCCTAAACAAGGGGCAATTACATGAATATACATATATAGACATAGGTGCATGTTAATGGGGCACATGCACACATATCTATATATATACATACATATATACAGTTAGAGCACCTGGTGGATATCCACATCCACCAGGGCTTTAGGCCCATGTAGCCATGGGGCCACAGGCCCTAAATTTGGGGCCACCCATATATGCATATACATATGGGTATATGCATATATTGTAGGCGGCACCCACACTTCCTTCTACAGTCGTCATCTGGGTTCTTCCTTTTCTATGGTATTCTTCCTAGGATAAAAGAAAATACCCAGCGCTCCTGAGGGATTTCTCCCCTCATGGTGCAGTTAGTTGCATCATTTCCAGCACCAGTACCCTTGACCCAAGTGTGGAGAAAGGTATTTGGCTGACCTTCATCCAACAGGACCCCTCGTTATCCCAACACTGGTGTAAGAACACCCAACCTTCCGAGGATCCCATCCTCTGCCGCACATCCCTCTGAACCAACAGATAAGGATGGCCACCCTAATAGGTTAGGATATCCGAGGGGAGCTGTGGACGAAGCATCTTTTCAATGATGGCACGGCATCCCTGTCTTACTCATGTGTTTCCAGTCTGACTTCCCCCTGTTAACCTGTGTTGTGGAGGTCAGCAGAATCCATGGCCAAAACCTTGCCTTGGCTCTACAGGACTCCACAACACAAAACCAAAGGCCGCATCCTGCTGTCAACCACTCTGTGTCCAACCTCAGTCAGAGCTGCGCTACCTGTCCGGACCAGCAAGTGAGTGCACAGTATAACCTCAATGTTGCCTGTCCGCAACCCACTTTCTGCCCTGGTCCACAGTATAACACAGCCCCACCGAAAACCCTGAGCAGAACAGTGCTACCTGTCTCGATCTGAGGCCCTGGCTGCCCAGAGTAATCATCACACTGCACCGTGTACCGATCTTACCTGCTCGCAAACCAACCCCTTCCTCAGTCCACAGTGTAGCACTGCCCTACCCACAGTAGACACCAGAATGAACCAAAAACAGCCACGCCTGACAACCGCGACTCACAGTGGGAAATGAAAACTACAACAATCAGCAAAGCGAAACACACTCGTAAACAAGAACTGCCGCCATCAACATAAAAACATACAAACAGGTAACACAAACACAGGACACAGACATACACAGGGGACCAATGGGGTACAAATGGCACAGGGGTGTCAAACGTTCTCTAGCCTAGATTGGCCAAGTTGACCCCTCAGCACCTGATGAGGCGTATACCGCTGAGTGGTGACTTTATGGCCAATCTGGCTAGGCCCCACTGTACAATTTGTTACCGGGATTTTCCTACTGGACACATTGCAGCTACTTGCACAAGGGCAATTCCTTGCAATGTGTCCTTCGTTCCCACACCTAAAACACCTAATTTGGCCTCTTGTCCTTTGTGTCCTATCCTTACCTGTCCTGCAGTGTTTCGCTATATGACCTAAGCCAGCACATGCAAAACACCTGATGTCCGCCCTGCATGGCTTAGGTCCGTCCACACTGCAGTTGTGCTCCCTTCTCCTGAACTGTTCCATTCTCAGGGACGCACTCTTTACAATATTTCTTTTACAAGAAATCATTGTATTCTTTTTTATCATCTGGACAGGCTCAAATTTTTGGAGATTTGGCTTGTCACAGATATCTCTCCCCCCTTTTTGCCCTGGACAGGGCAAAATTGTCAGAGATTCTGGCCCTGACTTTATAGAAAAAGAAAGGGCCGGTACCAACTTAGCAAAATTACTGATGACTTGTTGCAAGCCGGTTATCAAACGAGACCTTGCAGCAACCTCATCATTCAGTCTGGCTAGAGTCGCATCAGTAGAGGCAGCCCGTTCCTTGAAGGCCTTGATCTCAGCATATGACTGAGTCAACTGAGCCTCAAGTTCCTCCTTTTGTCTCTGCAACTCTACCAACTGTGACTCTATTTTAGCCACCTGAGTATCTCGGTCAGCAGAAGACTGCACATTCACTGCCAGCTATGCCCTCAATGCCGAAACCTGCTGCACATTACTGGCACAGCACTGGCAATGAATGGTCGGAGGAAATGTCTCCGTTGACCGAGAAACCCGCGCAACATGCTCCGGCTTCCAAATGCTATCCTCAAATGTATGTACAAGTTTGGCTAACATCTGAAGCCGTCTTGTTGCCTTGTTCAATACCGTCCGTTTGTTAACGTGAAGCTTGTCGTAACTACATGCTTGTGTTAACAAATCAGACCACAACATTTCTGTGGAGGTGTACGAGGTGGGGAGGATGGGATTGAAGGTGCTATGCTTAGCTAGGTGTTGCAGTGTAGCGCTCATACTCACTTGTTCGGTGGCCATCTTGGAGTCGTCTGTTCCTGCGTCCAACGCCTTTTCCGGACCAGCCAGGCTCCTTTGAATGTCTGCGCTGCTTGAAAAAAGGTCCTCTTCTCCGGAACGCCTTTTTCCCGACCAGCCACACTTCTTTGAATCTGCGCTGCGTGGAAGAAGCTTCTCTGGAACGCCTTTTTCACGTCTCCTTGGATCCACCCGAACTTGAGATGACGCTCGCCGATTAACCGTGCAAGGGAATCACAAAAACGTTACACATCAAAAAGATCCAGTTCGCTGTTTGTGGATGAATTCTGCGCAAACTTCCACCCACACTTGTGTTATCCGTCCAACTTCAAGGTCGAGGAGTACAATATAGCACGACACTGCACTGTGTCCCTCCGCTATTTGTCCGCTCCCTATCCGCCTGTCTTAGTTGACGTGATAACACAACCGGGGATAGAATGCGCAAAAAAAATTATCCGCAAACAGTTTGGACAAGCCCCCAATGTTAAAGGAGCTATTAATTACTAATATTTTGTGGAATATTAATAATCAATATTCATAAATAGGCGTAACCTGCTATTGCTAGCTCCGCCTATTTATTTCCTTTAGAATTAAATATATGGTGGCTCACCTCTATTCAAATGATGGATTTGGAGGTGCTTCTATCTTGTGACTATACCCGTAGTCACTTGGTAGTAGAAGTTAGAGTATATGTAAATTAGATGAGCACACTCCTTATCTGTTTTGTATAGACATGAAGGGACTAAATGATGGTTAGAATATTAATTTTTAATAATATAGACAATAAAATATATGAAGATAAAATAAGAAAAAGTATAAAAAATAGAAAAAATGGATTAAAAATAAGAGAATGGATTGATAAAAATGATAAAAATACAAGAAAGTTCAAATAAGTTCAAATATAGTCCAATAATAGTCCAAAACTTATATAAGTGGGGTCCCAGCTTGTATGACAGTTGGATGTTCAAAGGAGTAATCCTATTGTGGTTTTACTAGTTGGTTTGCAACATTTGTAATTTTGCTGGTTAGTTTGTAGTAGATAAAAAGAGATATTGTATCCAATGTATAAACAGGTCTTAGATATGTATAAAAGTCTCAGATAAATAGGTTCTTTTGCTTTCGAGCAATTTGGATAATAAGCCCCTCTTTTATACACAAAGCATTTCCAGGGTGTTTTGTGTTTTAGAATACTCGTAGTTTTCTATTTCCAGCAATCACTGCTAAAAATCAGTAGGGCTCTGACTTCAATGTCTTAGTTGGCAATATAGCTGTTTTGTATTATTTGAAATAGTGGTACTCACGGTGTTGTAGTTTGAATATTCACGATGTAGTTACAGTAATGGCTGAGGAAGGGGCATGTGAATGAGGCCCCGAAACGCGTCTGGGTAAAAGAAGGACCTTGTGGACATAAATACAGTGCGCACTAAGTATTTATAAATTCCATAAAAAGACATCAACATGGAAAATACGGGAAACCATTGAAGAAGAAAGGAGATAAGTTGCAACTAGCTGGTCCAGACAGCAGAGACCTTCGCTGATACATACAACTGCAGACACGCACTGCAGCTGTATTGAATACAGAACGCTGACTCACCACTGCTTACTCATCACATCGGCCTGAACGCAGATACAGCATTGTCTACTCACCGGAGAAGCGCGCGCCCACGTGGGACGCCACAGAGACCGCGCTCCAGACCATTACTGTAACTACATCGTGAATATTCAAACTACAACACCGTGAGTACCACTATTTCAAACAATACAAAACAGCTATATTGCCAACTAAGACATTGAAGTCAGAGCCCTACTGATTTTTAGCAGTGATTGCTGGAAATAGAAAACTACGAGTATTCTAAAACACAAAACACCCTGGAAATGCTTTGTGTATAAAAGAGGGGCTTATTATCCAAATTGCTCGAAAGCAAAAGAACCTATTTACCTGAGACTTTTATACATATCTAAGACCTGTTTATACATTGGATACAATATCTCTTTTTATCTACTACAAACTAACCAGCAAAATTACAAATGTTGCAAACCAACTAGTAAAACCACAATAGGATTACTCCTTTGAACATCCAACTGTCATACAAGCTGGGACCCCACTTATATAAGTTTTGGACTATTATTGGACTATATTTGAACTTATTTGAACTTTCTTGTATTTTTATCATTTTTATCAATCCATTCTCTTATTTTTAATCCATTTTTTCTATTTTTTATACTTTTTCTTATTTTATCTTCATATATTTTATTGTCTATATTATTAAAAATTAATATTCTAACCATCATTTAGTCCCTTCATGTCTATACAAAACAGATAAGGAGTGTGCTCATCTAATTTACATATTTATTTCCTTTATTCAATCCGTTCCCTGCACGCTGTGTACTGAACTGTACTATGGCGGCTACACAAAAGACAATGTATATTAAATAATATATGTATTTAAATAATAAAAAGATTTATTACAGAATACTAAAAGTCTACAGTCTAATTATTAGACTATATCTATATATATTTATATTGGAGTATATAAATATATATACATATAGCCGCACAACAATACAATAACAAAATCTCAGTATAAAACTCAACTACACTGCACAATCCCACATAATTCCACCCACAATACTAACTAAACATACATACACTCACACAGAAATACATATAATTACAGCAGTACCCTCCCAAGCCCAATACTAGCTGTCCCTAAAAGTGGTTATTAATAATACAGGGGTTATAGGGGAATGCAAGGGGTTATCTGCAGTGATAAAGGCACTGCAGGGGTCAGGAGTTTGGGGATAATTAGGGGTAACGGAGTTCCAGGGGTACTTAGCCAGTCTCTGTTTCTGGAGGGGCTGCTTGGCTTCCTTCCTCTGTGGTCAAAGCTCCCTCTCCTTCTGGTGGTCAAAAGCTCTTCTGGTGAAAGCCCCTCTCTCTTGTGGTGGGCAGAGCTTCTCTGCTTGTGGAGGTGAAAGCTCTTTCCTGGTGAAAAGCTTCTCCCAGTCCCCCAAATGCTGGACTATATATCTATCATAGGTAGGGGGGAAGGTGTGGACAGTCCATGCTATAAAAACAGGTTTAGCATGTCACCAACTACCTGTTTGGGGTCTGCACAAAATGACACCAGATATCAATCAGGTGTAATAAACCTTTACAATGCAAGGCTTTGGCCTGGAGGAGACCAACACCCGTGTTCATAGCAACCCTTGCTGTGAACAGCTGATACCACAGGTCTGTGACAAAGGGTAGATGATCTTATCCATCCTCTGTCCTTTGATGTGCCTGAGACTGTTATCAGGGCGGCATCTCCCTCCTGCAAGTGCGCTGGTATGCGCCTCCAGGGGGATGCAGGGTGGAGGGTCAGTTTATATGTATATAGATAAATGCATATAAAACTGGGGCATATATACATGTATCTATATACATTAGGAGCAACTGGGGGTACAATATAATATATATAGGGGGCATCATATGCATCAGAGGGCACCACATATTGGGGCATATCTGGAGACCCACAGATACATATATAGAAGGCCCATATATAGATATACATGTATATGCATGCCTCATAAAGGGGGCATGCATGCATATACATATACACACATACATACCAGCAGTTCCTTCTACAGCACTCATATTTTTAAATGTGTGCCATTGTGTCTAGTATTGCAGCTTAGTCACAGCTCTATACCATTTAGGCTACTTTCACACTAGCGTTTTTAAATTCCGGTATTGAGTTCCGTCATAGGGGCTCAATACCGGAAAAAAACGCTTCAGTTTTGTCCCCATTCATTGTCAATGGGGACAAAACTGAACTGAAGACAACGGAATGCTCCTGAAAGCATTCCGTTCCGTCTTCAGACTGGAGAACAAACCGCAGCATGCTGCGGTTTTCTCTCCGGCCCAGGCATCCGCAGCAAGACGGATCCGGAATGACCCCCAATGCAAGTCAATGGGGACGGATCCGTTTGGTGTGACACACCAGTAATCCAGATCTGTCCTCCATTGACTTGCAATGGGGGTCATTCCGGATCCGGCTACACATATACAGAGATACATACAGACATACATACATACATACAAACACATACATACTCACATACTCCAGGCAGGGACGCCGGCAGCATGTCTTCACGCGCCTCCTGCGCGCAGCTATGACGTTTCCCCAATGCGCCCAGCAGAGGGCGCTGTGGGGAATCGGCATCACTGCACGCAGGAGGCGCGTGAAGACGTGCTGCCGGCGTCCCTGGCTGGAGTATGTAAGTATGTATGTATGTGTGTGTTTGTCTGTGTCAACATGTGTGGGGCCGGACCGCTGCTCCGGCTCCACACATGTATCAGCGGCAGTACCGATCCGTCGGCACCCTTTAGGTGCCGGATCTGTGCTGCCGCTAGTGTGAAAGACGCCTTACTTGAATATGGCTTAGCTGCAATGCACAGTGAATACATTGTGGTCAGCTGGATACATCCATTGTTGGACTAGGATACACTGGGTCCACCAAAGAAATTGATACTGAGAACCCACCATCTACCTATCTCACAAAAGTAGTAACAAATATTATTGTACATATGCCATTTACTGCACATATAAATAATACCAGCATGTACTGTACACATAACATTTCTGTTCATATCACACCCACATTTATGGGCTCCATTCAACATACACACCAGGACATTGAATGGATGTATTTGACCAATACCGTACCGTACCAGTGACATTTAACATATATATTTTACCTGATATAGTAGTATGAATTACTGGTCTACATAAGGAAGGTGGAGACAAAACCACACGATTTTAGCCTGTCTGTCTAATATAACACTATGGACAGATTTACCGTGTACGTCACCAGCTTTTCCCATGTACACGCTAAGTATAAATTACTAGCAGAAAGACTCGGCTTCGCCTGGGTATATTTCATCTATTTATTTAATGTTTCTGTGTGTCTTTGCAGAGAGAAAGTCAATGCAGCTGACAGAAATTGATTTTTACCTTCATTTTTTCAATCCCTATTGGCTGCGGAGTGGGAGGGGGCGTGGTTTAATGGGACACGGGGGGGGTTAAGTCCTTCATTTCAGGGTGGCCTGAATTATAGGTTAATGCCATGGTAATTTATGAGGACACGCCATGGGTAACAGTGGAAGAAAACATTGCTTTGCACGGGTATATTTAATCTATTTCATTTAATGTTTCTGTATGTTGTTGCAGAAAGAAATCCAACCTCCCTCCCACCCCTGCAGCTGACAGAAGTTGATTTTTACCTTCATTTTTTCAATCCCCGTTGGCTGCGGAGTGGGAGGGGGCGTGGCCTGACAGAGTCGGAGCGTGGTTTCCCGAGATCTGGGGCGGGGGTCAGAGTGGCATGAATTACAGGTCGATGACATGGTAATTTATGGGGACCCGCAATGGGTAGCAGTGGAAAAAAACATCTTTTATTAGTACTGAATGGTCGTAGTCTAAAATTAGTCAATTTCATTTACGATTTTTGTGTGTCGTTGCAGAGAAAAATTCACCCTCCCACCCCTGCAGCTGATTTTTTTCAATCCCCGTTGCCTGCGGAGTGGGAGGGGGCGTGGCCTGGCAGAGTTGGGGGTGTGGATTATCAAGATGCTTCGAACGGTTGTAGTCTGAAATTAGTCTATTTCATCTAAAATTTTGTGTGTCATTGCAGAGAGAAATTCACCCTCCCACCCCTGCAGCTGACAGAAGTTGATTTTTCCCTTCATTCTTTCAATCCCTGTTGGCTGCGGAGTGGGAGGGGGCATGACCTGACAGAGTTGGGGGTGTGGCTTAGCAAAGCGCTTCGCATAGGTGATTTAATCTATTTCATTTAATGTTTCTGTGTGTCGTTGCAGAATGGCTGCAGAGTGGGAGGGGGCGTGGTCTGACAGAGTTGGGGGCGTGACTTAGCAAGACGAATCGTCTTGTAGTCTATAATTAGTATATAATAGTTAATTAATATAATAGTTTATTTTTACCTTTATTTTTTCAATCCCCGTTGGATGCGGAGTGGGAGGGGGCGTAACCTGACAGAGTCGGGGGCGTGGATTAGCAAGACGCTTCACATGGGTGTATTTAATCTATTTCATTTAATGTTTCTGTGTGTCTTGCAGAAAAAAAGTCAACCTCCCACCCATCCCTGCAGCTGACAGAAGTTGATTTTTACCTTTATTTTTTCAATCCCTGTTGGCTGCGGAGTGGGAGGGGGCGTGGCCTTTCAGAGTCAGGGCGTGGCTTAGCAAAGCGCTTCGCATAGGTGCATTTAATCTATTTCATTTAATGTTTCTGTGTGTCGTTGCAGAATGGCTGCGGAGTGAGAGGGGGCATGGCCTGACAGAGACGGGGCGTGGCTTAGCAAAAGGCTTCGAACAGTTGTAGTCTATAATTAGTCTATTTCATCTAAAATTTTTGTGTGTCGTTGCAGAGAGAAATTCACCCTCCCACCCCTGCAGCAAACAGAAGTTTATTTTTACCTTCATTTTTTCAATTCCCATTGGCTGCGGAGTGGGAGGGGGCGTGACCTGACAGAGTCAGGGGCGTGGATTAGCAAGACGCTTCGCATGGGTGGATTTAATCTATTTTATTTAATGTTTGTGTGTGTTGTTGCAGAAAGAAAGTCAACCTCCCACCCATCCCTGCAGCTGACAGAAGTTGATTTTTACCTTTATTTTTTCAATCTCTGTTGGCTGCGGAGTGAAAGGGGGTGTGGCCTGACAGAGTTGGGGGTGTGGCTTAGTGAGACCTGGGGCGGGGGTTTTAAGTACTTCTTTTAGGGTGGCCTGAATTAAAGGTCAATACCATGCTTATTTATGAGCCCACACAATAGGCAGCAGTGGAGGAAAACATCTTTTATTACTACTGAACTGTAGTAATAGAAAAAAACATAAGTTATATTTATGGTAACCGGAATACTAACAGTGTCAGTAAATAGAAATGGATGAGATCCTCAGCTGCTGATAATTACCTGGTTGTTATGGAAACCTGCCCTCCCTGTGTGTGGCTTTGCAGAGAATGGCAGTTGGAGTTTAAAACCAAAGTTCCCAGTTGTAATGTTGGCTAATGGAGATCATATTTTGGGAATATCTCAGGAACGGTATGTCCTAGAGAGATGAGACCTGGTCTAAAACCTTCCCGGACACCTGATGTACCTGTGTGCCGAATTTGGTGAAAATCGGTCCAGTAGTTTGGTCGCGCATAGAGAACAGACAGACAGACAGAAACTCTTTTTTATATTATTAAGAGACTAGCAGAAAGACCCGGCTTCGCCTGGGTATATTTAATCTATTTATTTAATGTTTCTGTGTGTCGTTGCAGAGAGAAAGTCAATGCAGCTGACAGAAATTGATTTTTACCTTCATTTTTTCAATCCCTATTGCCTGCGGAGTGGGAGGGGGTGTGGTTTAATGGGACACGGGGGGGGGTTAAGTCCTTCATTTCAGGGTGGCCTGAATTATAGGTTAATGCCATGGTAATTTGAGGAAACACAATGGGTAGTAGTGGAAGAAAACATTGCTTTGCGCGGGTATATTTAATCTATTTCATTTAATGTTTCTGTGTGTCGTTGCAGAGAGAAAGTCATCCTCCCTCCCATCCCTGCAGCTGACAGATGTTGATTTTTACCTTCAATTGTTCAATCTCCATTGGCTGCGGAGTGGGAGGGGTCATGGCCTGACTGAGTCGGGGGCGTGACGTTGCAAGACCTGGGGCGAGGTTTTAAGTCCTTCTTTTGATGGTGGCCAGAATTACAGGTTGATGCCATGGTAATTTATGAGGACACGCCATGGGTAACAGTGGATGAAAACATTGCTTTGCACGGGTATATTTAATCTATTTCATTTAATGTTTCTGTATGTTGTTGCAGAAAGAAATCCAACTTCCCTCCCGCCCCTGCAGCTGACAGAAGTTGATTTTTACCTTCATTTTTTCAATCCCCGTTGGCTGCGGAGTGGGAGGGGGCGTGGCCTCACAGAGTCGGAGCGTGGTTTCCCGAGATCTGGGGCGGGGGTCAGAGTGGCATGAATTACAGGTCGATGACATGGTAACTTATGGGGACCCGCAATGGGTAGCAGTGGAAAAAAACATCTTTTATTAGTACTGAATGGTCGTAGTCTAAAATTAGTCAATTTCATCTACGATTTTTGTGTGTCGTTGCAGAGAGAAATTCACCCTCCCACCCCTGCAGCTGATTTTTTTCAATCCCCGTTGCCTGCGGAGTGGGAGGGGGCGTGGCCTGGCAGAGTTGGGGGTGTGGATTATCAAGATGCTTCGAACGATTGTAGTCTGAAATTAGTCTATTTCAGAATGGCTGCAGAGTGGGAGGGGGCGTGGTCTGACAGAGTTGGGGGCGTGACTTAGCAAGACGATTCGAACAGTTGTAGTCTATAATTAGTCTATTTTATCTAAAATTTTTGTGTGTCGTTGCAGAGAGAAATTCACCCTCCCACCCCTGCAGCAAACAGAAGTTTTTTTTACCTTTATTTTTTCAATCCCCGTTGGCTGCGGAGTGGGAGGGGGCGTAACCTGACAGAGTCGGGGGTGTGGATTAGAAAGACGCTTCGCATGGGTGGATTTAATCTATTTTATTTAATGTTTGTGTGTGTTGTTGCAGAAAGAAAGTCAACCTCCCACCCATCCCTGCAGCTGACAGAAGTTGATTTTTACCTTTATTTTTTCAATCTCTGTTGGCTGCGGAGTGAAAGGGGGTGTGGCCTGACAGAGTTGGGGGTGTGGCTTAGTGAGACCTGGGGCGGGGGTTTTAAGTACTTCTTTTAGGGTGGCCTGAATTAAAGGTCAATACCATGCTTATTTATGAGCCCACGCAATAGGCAGCAGTGGAGGAAAACATCTTTTATTACTACTGAACTGTAGTAGTCTGAAATTAGTCTATTTCATCTAAAATTTTGTGTGTCATTGCAGAGAGAAATTCACCCTCCCACCCCTGCAGCTGACAGAAGTTGATTTTTCCCTTCATTCTTTCAATCCCTGTTGGCTGCGGAGTGGGAGGGGGCATGACCTGACAGAGTTGGGGGTGTGGCTTAGCAAAGCGCTTCGCATAGGTGATTTAATCTATTTCATTTAATGTTTCTGTGTGTCGTTGCAGAATGGCTGCAGAGTGGGAGGGGGCGTGGTCTGACAGAGTTGGGGGCGTGACTTAGCAAGACGATTCGAACAGTTGTAGTCTATAATTAGTATATAATAGTTAATTAATATAAAAGTTTATTTTTACCTTTATTTTTTCAATCCCCGTTGGCTGCGGAGTGGGAGGGGGCGTAACCTGACAGAGTCGGGGGCGTGGATTAGCAAGACGCTTCACATGGGTGTATTTAATCTATTTCATTTAATGTTTCTGTGTGTCTTGCAGAAAGAAAGTCAAACTCCCACCCATCCCTGCAGCTGACAGAAGTTGATTTTTACCTTTATTTTTTCAATCCCTGTTGGCTGCGGAGTGGGAGGGGGCGTGGCCTTTCAGAGTCAGGGCGTGGCTTAGCAAAGCGCTTCGCATAGGTGCATTTAATCTATTTCATTTAATGTTTCTGTGTGTCGTTGCAGAATGGCTGCGGAGTGAGAGGGGGCATGGCCTGACAGAGACGGGGCGTGGCTTAGCAAAAGGCTTCGAACAGTTGTAGTCTATAATTAGTCTATTTCATCTAAAATTTTTGTGTGTCGTTGCAGAGAGAAATTCACCCTCCCACCCCTGCAGCAAACAGAAGTTTATTTTTACCTTCATTTTTTCAATTCCCATTGGCTGCGGAGTGGGAGGGGGCGTAACCTGACAGAGTCAGGGGCGTGGATTAGAAAGACGCTTCGCATGGGTGGATTTAATCTATTTTATTTAATGTTTGTGTGTGTTGTTGCAGAAAGAAAGTCAACCTCCCACCCATCCCTGCAGCTGACAGAAGTTGATTTTTACCTTTATTTTTTCAATCTCTGTTGGCTGCGGAGTGAAAGGGGGTGTGGCCTGACAGAGTTGGGGATGTGGCTTAGTGAGACCTGGGGCGGGGGTTTTAAGTACGTCTTTTAGGGTGGCCTGAATTAAAGGTCAATGCTTATTTATGAGCCCACGCAATAGGCAGCAGTGGAGGAAAACATCTTTTATTACTACTGAACTGTAGTAATAGAAAAACACTTAAGTTATATTTATGGTAACCGGAATACCTTTAACAGTGTCAGTAAATAGAAATGGATGAGATCCTCAGCTGCTGATAATTACCTGGTTGTTATGGAAACCTGCCCTCTCTGTGTGTGCCTTTGCAGAGAATGGCAGTTGGAGTTTAAAACCAAAGTTCCCAGTGGTAATGTTGGCTAATGGAGATAATATTTTTCGAATATCTCAGGAATGGTATGTCCTAGAGAGATGAGACCTGGTCTAAAACCTTCCTGGACACCTGATGTACCTGTGTGCCGAATTTGGTGAAAATCGGTCCAGTAGTTTGGTCGCGCATAGAGAACAGACAGACAGACAGACAGAAACTCATTTTTATATTATTAAGAGACTAGCAGAAGGACCCGGCTTCGCCTGGGTATATTTCATCTATTTCATTTAATGTTTCTGTGTGTCGTTGCAGAGAGAAAGTCAATGCAGCTGACAGAAGTTGATTTTTACCTTCATTTTTCCGTGTTGATTTTTACCTTCATATTTTCAATCCCCATTGGCTGCAGAGTGGAAGGGGGCATGATCTGACCGGGTCGGGGGCGTGGTTTACCGGGACCTGGGGGGGTGCTTTTAGGTCCTTCTTTTCAGGGTGGCCTGAATTATAGGTCAATGCCATGGTAATTTGAGGAAACACAGTGGGTAGCAGTGGAAGAAAACATTGCTTCGCACGGGTATATTTAATCTATTTCATTTAATGTTTGTGTGTGTGTCATTGCAGAGAGAAAGTCTCCTTCCCACCCATTCCTGTAGGTGACAGAAGTTGATTTTTACCTTCATTTTTTCAATCCCCATTGGCTGCGGATTGGAAGAGGGCGTGGCCTGACCAGGGGTGTGGTTTAGCGGGGCCTTGGAGGGGGGTTGCTATTAAGTCCTTTTAGTGAAAGAAAACATCTTTTATTACTACTGAACGGTAGTAGTCTAATATTAGTCTATATCATCTAATGTTTCTGTGTGTTGTTGCAGAGAGAAACTCACCCTCCCACCCCTGCAGCTGACAGAATTTTATTTTTACCTTCATTTTTTCAAACCCCATTGGCTGCGGAGGGGGAAGGGGGCATGACCTGACAGTCGGCATGTGGCTTAGTGAAACCTGGAGCAGGTGTTGTAAGTCCTTTTTTTGTGAGTGGTGTGAATCACAGGTCGGTGCCATGGTAATTTATGAGGACACACAATGGGTAGCAGTGGAAGTTTTACTACTGAACGGTCATAGTCTAAAATTAGTCTAAAACATAAGTTATATTTATGGTAACCGGAATACCCCTTTAACAGAATCATCCACAGCGCTCTGCCCCTTTAAAGCATTGAATAGAAATGACTGGATTGTTACCTGAGATTCTCAGCTGGCTGCTAATTACCTGGCTGTGTTGCTATGGAAACCTGCCCTCCTGTGTGTGTCAGTGCAGAGAATGGCAATTGGGTTTAAAACCAATGCTGTCAGGCTAATATTGGCTAATGCAGGT
>ONZH01003034.1:0-27845 GCA_900303285.1 Rhinella marina
CAAGATATCAAAGAGCTTAAGTAACTCATATAACATCTGATACTGCCAGGTATTAGAGCAGCCCTTCCATCCCTGCTGTAAAGAGGAGTTTGACTTAGAACTGTGGGTGTGCTACTTTGTGGCCTTATTATACTCAAGTTATGCAAAAATTTGTGAGCCACTGGTCAATAATAGTATTCTACCATTACAGCTGTGTCATTGTCAACATGTTCACTGGTAATCAATCTACAGTGTAAATTTGAGATTGCCAGGAGATAACTTTTGATGCCACAGAGAGCATTAACTTGTTTTTTGTTTTTTAATCTAGTTTCATCATGTAAGGTGCTGTCATCGGGTCAAAGAGGGCCATGAAAATGATTGAATTGTGCTCTACTTGAGTAACCGTGTACTCAGTAATATCCTTTTTTTGTTTAGCATTGTCATTCAGTAATGAAGAAATGAGAGAAAAGAAGAAATTACTAATTATGTTTAATCAAAATACAAGGAATACATGAGATACAAAATATAAACCAAGACAGAAGAGATGGAGTAAAAGGGTCAAGAGGAAGAGAAGTACAGTCTCAAGTAGAATGTTTGGTGCTGCTGACCTGAAGGCTGCTGGAATAAAATAATTAAAGTCTGTAACCTATTTAAGTGCATTTGTATTGTCAAATCACAATAGCATGAAGAAATCAATACATTGCCTGAAAAGTCACCATAGAGCCAGAAATGCTCCATACAGTATAAGCAAATAATAAATTCTATGCTGTTTTACATACAAAGAAAAAAGTCATACTCTTTTAGTGAGCATGAGGAAGCGCTTGAAGAGTGATTGAAATAAGAGGATTAGGCTTGTTTGAGGCTTATTTATGATTGTTTTACCATTACTGAACCCATACATAGAATAAGACCTCACTTCCTTAACCCTAACTAAAGGCCCTTTTACACCTGCCAAAAATTGGGTCAATTATCAGGAATGAGCTGAACTGATCAGTCACATGGTTAGGATCACACAAACAGCCTGTCTCCTCCTAAACCATGTGATTGATCACATGGTCATGACATCATTGAAGGTCCTTGCAAGCTATGGCGAATGGAGTGTTTCTTATCTGCCTGGTACTGTCAAACAACAGAGCCTCTAGGAGCAGGGGTAACGCCCCTTGCACCTAGAGGCCTTACTAGCATAAAACAAAAGTTCATTTTATCTAAAAATGGGGGCACCAGTAAATAAAACAGATATATATTTGGAATCAGGTGACATTAGCACATCTCTAATGTCAGCCTGATTCATATCGAAAAAACTGGTGACAGAAACCCTTTAAATCAAATTGTGTGAAAATACAGTAACTATTTAAATTGTCATTTATCAGCAACACAATGCCCCAGGGAAACAGGGGATGTGCTGCTGAAAATATGCAAAGTGAATGCTATTATAATTATTTCTCCACCTTTTTCCTACCATAGGGCTACATGAAAGGCACTTTAAACTAGTACAGATTGAAATGTATGTTATCGAATAATGCCCATTTTTGGCCCACTATCAGATGAACCCAACCAGTGAGCTCATATAATACTTTTTACAAAGGTCTTTCCCTAGCTGTTTGACTCTCAAAAAGCACACACAAGTCACTTCTGAATACTAGTTCACTTGGGACAAAAAACATTTTCCTCAAAAGAAATCATTTTTGACCCTTACCAATAGCTTGAGCTCGAAAAGACCCAACTATTGTACAGTAAGTGTTAATTAGAGATGATCGAGCACTAAAATGCTCGGGTGCTCGTTATTCGAGTCAAACTTTTCCCGATGCTCGGGTGCTCGTTTCAAGTAACGAACCCCATTGAAGTCAATGGGAGACTCGAGCATTTTTGCAGGGGACCAAGGCTCTGCCTAGGGAAGGCTGGGTGAAAACCTGGAAACATAAGAAAATGATGGAAACACCACGGAAATGGACAGGAAACAGCAGGGGCAGCATGCATGGATGCCTCTGAGGCTGCCTAATCCCACCATTACCCCAAATTCTCAGGCAACAGCCTGGTGGTTACCCTCATGGCAATTGTGCTCACCCAGACCAAGAAAGGCGAGGCACATGCCCATCACATGTTAGGGAAGCACCCAACTAGGTGCAAAGAAAAATTGTTTAGAGAGAGGGCCTGTAGGTGGACCTCCGGAAAAATTGTTTAGAGAGAGGGTATGTAGGTGGACCTCCGGAAAAATTGTTTGGAGAGAGGGCCTGTAGGTGGACCTCCGGAAAAATTGTTTAGAGAGAGGGCCTGTAGGTGGACCTCCGGAAAAATTGTGGTAAAAGAGTGCCAGTTGGACCTCTAAAAAATTGCGTTTTTTGGGTCAGCGTTAGGCAAAGACGACAAGGAGGAGGAGGAGTAGAGAAGAGGAATCAGATACATAAGTAATGTTAATCTTTAGCTGCTTTCCCCCGGAGGAGATTTGAATTCCGGTGAAATCCAGGATTTGTTCAATTTAATAAGCATCAGCCTGTCAGTGCTGTCAGTTGACAGGCGTGTACGCTTATCGGTGATGACGCCACCAGCTGCACTGAATAACCGCTCTGACAACACGCTAGCGGCAGGGCAGGCCAGCAGCTCAAAGGCGTACAGTGCCAGGCCATGTGTCCAGCTTTGAAACCCAGTGGTTGTATGGAGCAGAGTGATCAGTCCAGACGTTGGTATGGTCAGCTAGGTACTCCCTCACCATCTTTATGTACAGCTCCCCCCTACTCTGCCTAGACTGGGGACAGGTGACAGTGTCTTGCTGGGGTGACATAAAACTGGCAAAGGCCTTGGAGAGAGTTCCCCTGCCAGTGCTGGACAAGCTGCCTGCTCGCCTCCTCTCCCCCGTACTTGGCCCACAGAACCATGCCTTCTGCCGCTAGCGGCGTCAGATGGGAAGGATTGTTTCAGCTTGTGCACCAGGGCCTGTTGATATTGATTCACTCTCATACTCCTTTCCTCTACAGGGATGAGAGTGGAAAGGTTCTGCTTGTACCGTGGGTCCAGGAGAGTGAACACCCAGTAATCGGTGTTTGAAAAAATGGTTCTAGCGTGAGGGTCACGGGATAGGCAGCCTAACATGAAGTCTGCCATGTGCGCCAGAGTCCCAACACGCAAGAATTCCCTCTCCTCACTGGCCTGACTCTCCATTTCAATCTCCTCCTCCTCCAAGTCCTCCTCTTCAGCCCATACACGCTCAAGAGTTAAGAAGGACTGAGAACTGGTACCCTCTTCTGTCTCGCCGACATTCTCCTCCTCATCCTCATCCCCCTCCTCCGATACGCGCTGAGAAACAGACCGGAGGGTGCTCTGGCTATCAAGCGACGTATCTTCCTCCACCGTCTCTTGTGACAAGCGCAAAGCTTCTGACTTCATGCTGAGCAGTGAGTTTTTCAACAGGCAAAGCAGCGGGATGGTGAGGCTGATAATGGCGGCATCGCTGCTGACCATCTGTGTTGACTCCTCAAAGTTGCTCAACACCTGGAAGATATCAGACATCCACGTCCACTCCTCATTGTAGACTTGAGGAATCTGAGTGACTTGACTACCAGTTCTGGTGGAAGTTGACATCTGGCAATCTACAATCGCTCTGCGCTGCTGGCAAACTCTGGATAACATGTTTAATGTCAAATTCCATCTTGCGGGCACGTCGCACAACAGTCGGTGAGCGGGCAGTTGTAGGCGGCGCTGCGCTGCCCTGAGAGTGGCAGTATCTGTGGTCGACTTGCGGAAATGCGCAAAGATGCGGCGCACCTTGGTGAGCAAATCAGACAGATTGGGGTAAGTCTTGAGGAACCGCTGAACTATTAGATTGAACACGTGGGCCAGGCATGGCACATGTGTCAGTCTGCCGAGTTGCAGAGCCGCCACCAGGTTACGCCCGTTGTCACACACAACCATGCCTGGCTTGAGGTTCAGCGGTGCCAGCCACAGATTGGTCTGCACCGTGATGCCCTGTAACAGCTCTTGGGCGGTGTGCCTTTTGTCACCTAAGCTCAGGAGTTTGAGCACCGCCTGCTGGCGCTTACCCACGGCACTGCTGCTGCGCCTAGAGCTACCGACTGAAGGTGCCGTGGCGCTTACCCACGGCACTGCTGCTGCACCTAGAGCTACCGACTGACGGTGCCGTGCCCACAGATGGTAATTCGGAGGAGGAGGTGGAGGAGGGGTCGGAGGAGGAGGCATAGTACGTCTGAGAGACCGTGACCAAGGTAGGCCCCGCAATCCTCGGTGTGGGCAGTACATGAGCGGCCCCAGGGTCAGACTCGGTCCCAGTGTCCTCGGTTAACCCAATGTGCCGTCAGTGATATATAGTGTCCCTGCCCGGCAGCACTTGTCCACGTGTCTGTGGTTAGGTGGACCTTCTCAGAAACAGCATTGGTCAGGGCACGGATGACGTTCTGTGACACGTGTTGGTGTAGGGATGGGACGGCACATCGGGAAAAATAGTGGCGGCTGGGGATCGAATACCGAGGGGCAGCCACCGCCATGAGATTGCGAAAGGCCTCGGTCTCTACCAGCCTATAGGGCAGCATCTCCAGGCTAAGCAATTTGGAGATGTGGACGTTGAGGGCTTGAGCATGTGGGTGGGTGGAACTGTATTTCCTCTTGCGCTCCAGCGTCTGCTGTAAAGACAGCTGAACGCTGCGCTGGGACACATTGGTGGACACTGTGGAGGCGAAGGTGTGGTTTTCCGGCGGGAGGCGCTCGTGCCGGGGTCCTGGGCAGGGGCTTGACTAGCAGAGGCAGCGAGTGACACAGGGGAAGGAGCAGTGGTGGGACCCGCAGGAGGTGAACGGCCTTGGTTCCATTGAGTGGGGTGTTTAGCACTCATATGCCTGCGCATGCTGGTGGTGGTTAGGCTAGTAGTGGTGGCACCCCTGCTGATCCTGGTGTGGCACAGGTTGCACACCACAGTCCGTCAGTCATCCTCAATTTCTTTAAAGAACCTCCAGACTTGCGAACATCTAGGCCTCGCCACGGGAGCTTCACTACGTGAAACAGTTGCTGCTGATGCACCAGCTCTGGCCCTGCTTCTCCCTCTGGCCACACCACTGCCTCTTCCAACCTGTTCTGGTGCAGCACTCGCCTCCGCCTCAGAAGCACTGTCTTCACTCGGCTTATCAACCCAGCTTGGGTCAGTCACCTTGTCATCCTCCGATTCCTCAGTCTGCACCCCCCTCGGACTTCCTGCCCTGACAACAACTTCACCACTGTCTGACAACCGTGTCTCCTCATCGTCCGACACCTCTTTACACACTTCTTCCACTAAGTCAACAATGTCATCATCATCACCCACAGACTGCAACAGTTGGAAAACTTGGGCATCGGGAAAGAGGTCAGCAGCAACCTGAGAAGTGGTTTGTGACTCTGGGAAGGGTCCAGAAAACAGTTCCTCAGAGTATGCCGGATCACATTCCAAATTTTCCTGGGAGGGGGCAGACTGGGGGGAAGGAGGTTGAGGTGGAGGAGCCAGAGGAGTGCTCCCTTGGGTAACGTGGGTGGACTGCATGGAAAGTCTTCCATGTATTATATGTACAAAAAAAATAATGGGCCTGCTGTACTGAAACCCACAAACTTGTTCAATCTGAACAAGAAAATATATAGGTGGATAAGTTAGAGCAAAATTACGTATGTTATTACGTACCGTGCAGTATGGAGCAATTACACTGAAACTATTAGATTAGGCAGACTTGGTCTGCTTAATTGCAACCCAGACAAATGTTGTACAGAGATTTTTGTAATGTAGCTGTATCAGTGAGAGCAAAAGACCTTTTTTTAATTACGTGACGTACAGAATGTGTCACCTGGACAGAAAATACGGATTGTGCTTTGTATACAGGTGGATAGGTTAGAGCTAAATTACGTATGTTATTACGTACCATGCAGTATGGCGCATTTACACTGAAACCATTAGATTAGGCAGACTTGGTCTGCTTAATTGCAACCCAGACAAATGTCGCACAGAGATTTTTGTAATGTAGCTGTATCAGTGAGAGCAAAAGACCTTTTTTAATTACGTGACGTACAGAATGTGTCACCTGGACAGAAAATACGGATTGTGCTTTGTGGTGACTGGACAGCTGAACTGTGACACACAGAATGGTTCCACACAGCTGTATGAAATGGATTTGTGTCACTGAGATAAAACAACAAAAAAACGATTTTTTTTTTTTTAACGTGACGTGCAGAAAATATCAGAGAGCAAACTCAGCCCCTGCTGACTGTGGCTATTTTGACTGCAACCCAGAAAAATGTCGCACTCAGATTTTTCTAATGTAGCTGTATCAGTGAGAGCAAAAGACCGTATTTGATTACGTGACGTACAGTATGGGTCACCTGGACAGAAAATACGGATTGTGGTTTGTGGTGACTGGACAGCTGAACTGTGACACACAGAATGGTTCCACACAGCTGTATGAAATGGATTTGTATCACTGAGATAAAACAATAAAAAAAAAAGTGTTATATGTGGCGATAGCTGCACTACTAGTGCCAGCCAGCCCAGCCAGGAGACAAAAAAAAATGTCTTGTAGCCCTTAGAAGGGCTGTTGGGTTCTTTTGAGATCATTCCTGCCTAACAGAGAACTAAATCCAGGCCCTAACACTCTCCCTGAAATGCAGCAGATCTGCCCCTAACGACATCCAGGCAGCGACTGAGACGAGCACCGTGGGCAGTCATTAGTATATTCCAGGGTCACCTGATCAGGCCAGCCAACCCCTGCTATCGACATGTAAGGGCCCCACGTGATGCTGGGTGTACCACAGAGTCTCCTGGCTTGTAATTGGCTGAGTTTATAGGCACCAAAAATTCAAAATGCGGGAGATGCCATTTCCTCGAGCATGGCGAGATACTCGTCCGAGCAGCGAGCACTTACTAGTACCGTAATACTCGAACGAGCACCAAGCTCGGACGAGCATGCTCGCTCATCTCTAATGTTAATCTATCTGTACGCTTGCCTGGGAACAAAGTAATCTGTCTATAGTGGATTCTGTCGATACCAGCTTTTTTTTGAAGATTACAGCGTTGGTGAAATTAGGAGACCAACTTCCTGTTTGTGACTTTGCATTCACCATTTCTGTTCTACCCTGTGGATTTCTTATTCCTCTTGAAAAAGACGATTGTATACTATATATTTATATACTGTATATTAGACCAAGAATGTTAGATTATAAAGGGATTCTCTGGACCTGTACTTATAATGAGTCTTTCAGCTAACCTGTGGAGAGAAGACATTTTAAGCAGTACTTTCCATCGCTCGGACGATTCTGCAATCTCGGCTGGCATCATGTGAGCATCCAACCAGCTGTGGGCTCTGCCTCTAACGTTTCAACTGTATGTTCTCCTTTTTTTCCTGTTACACTATATCTACATGCAGCTGGAAAGGAGGAAAGAGGAGCACATCTGGTCGGGACATCAGATGACGAACTTGCAGCCAGTCAGGTGACCAGGTGCTCCAGCCGGGAAGGAACAATCAGCAGAGAGATGGAAGGATAAGTACAAGAGATGAGGATAAATTTGATTTGTCGAAAAGCTGAATTTCCTCGTGCTTCATGGTAGTGTATCGATTTAACCTGCAATAGTGTAAAAAAAAAAATCATGCTAACTGTACCTCCTCTATTTGCTCACGATGGGCCTGCCACCACCATCTTGATTGAAAATCTTGGCCAAAATCGTGTGCGTGGTGTATGACGTCGGCTAGCATGACGACATTATCTTGGGCCATGCGAGATTTCGCGCAAGATCTTCAAGCAAGATGGCAACAGCCAGCACATCACAAGCAAATGGAGGCGGTAAATATTATTTAATTTTTTTATGTTAATTTTACATTGTATTATTACCCTCAGATGCCGTGATCATGTATGATGGGGAGCGGCGCTATCTCAACTCCGTGTCATTCCACCCTCTACTTACAAAAAATGCACTTTGTGATGAAGTAGTTCATCACAAAGCAAATTTTTTTTGTAAAGTTCGGCAAAGCAGCCTAATCAAATAATCCAAAAGTTTGCTCATCTCTAATAAGTACTGATGAAAGTGTATTCTCTCCACAGGTTTGCTGAAAGACCCATTTTAGGTACTAGCCCAGAGAACCCCTTTAATATAATACCACACAAATAAGCTCCTTCCTTGTTATAAATTTTTTGACTTGTATACTTCTAATCCGCTCTACACTATAATAGTACTGGATACCAATGAGCAATAAAACACAAAACCCGAATACAGTTGTACAACACCAATATAACGCAAGTGTCAAAAATGAATAGCTCCTATTGAAACCATGATTCTCAACATATATACAATACAGACCAGGCTGGTGGCATCTTCAAGAGACCCCAACATGTGTTTTGTATCAGGGGGAGTAGCCGGGCCTGTATTGTGTATATGTTGTGAATCATGTTTTGTTTTGTTTTTTTTATCTAGGTGGGGGAGTATTTATTTATACTTGTTTTTCCATCCCACCTTTTCCATCCTTGCAATGCTAAAAAATGATTTCCCGACGTGTTTTGTGCACTCTCCATGTGGTTGTGTTTGCCAATTTATGGATCTATTTATTTGTTTTATCGATTTCCATATTTTTGAATGTACATTTTTGTATTATAATTGTGCCTGGGCTTGTCTCATCTAGGCTACTATAACAGTACTGTAAATTTTGTTCTGTTAAACTGGCAATGCACAAAGCCATTGCAGGCAGCAAAAAGTGTGCAGACTCAGTGTCTGCCATACAATGCGTGGAAAGTAATTCTCGTGTGAAATCAAAGATGAGTGATGTGTTCAGACAAGAAGCAAATAAAGACGATAATGTGATACTTGATCACTGTAATAATTGAAAGGCTAAATACTGTATTCTGTTGGTCTGTCATCTTACAGCAGGCTGAGCATATGGCTAGGTGACATATTACAAACAAAAGGGGTAATATTATCCTTTAGCAAGCATACAGATGGTATACTGGATTACCGCATGTGCTTGATCTAATCTTATTTCATGAATGAAAAATAAGCTCTCTTCTAACATGTCTTTTTGGTTTCTTCATTTTATGGAAGAAAAATAGAAACTCCCTCCACAATTCCTCTATTTTCTATGAAGATTAATATAGCATTTCAGGCTTCAAAAAAAGCACAGAGAGCAAAGAGACACTGGGGATACAGCAATAGTAATACTAGCTAAATTATAGCATTTTCCCATCATTTTTGTGCCAGCAATAAGATACTTGATATGAAAAGAAATTAGCATGTCATGAATATTCTTCTAAGCATTTCCAGGCACTTTCTGAAGCAAATGTGTTTTTTCTTAACTACAAAAGAAAAATGTTTTTTTTTATCTTTTACAAACAGCAAACCTTTATTTCCAACGGCACAGCTGCACCAAGGCTTTCAGTGCCGCCACACCCTCTCACTGCTCAATTTACTTGCATTGTCATTCATCTGAAGAAAAGAATTGCACTGTCATCTAGTGTTCACTTTGAATTTATCAATCTAATAACGCTGCATGGCAACTTGTTTCTTAGAGCTGAAACATCGAGAGCCATGTGGCACAAGCATACAGTAAATGAATCACAATGTATCACATCTTAGACGTGCACATTAGATAAATATATGACACTGCAATTAGAGCTAAACCAACTAAACTGTTCCTCTATAAGTGAAAAGGGTTATCCGATTATATTTTTCTCACCTCGCCCACACCTCCTGAGTGTGCATGTGCAACCCGCAAGCATGAAACACGTCTAGGATCATGTGTCCAAAGTATGGCAGGTGATCCCAGATGTCCCCGTTACAGACCTTCAAATAGCTGTGCTCACCTGTGTCCTGCTTAATGGAGGATCATTAAACCCAGATCAGACAAGATTGAAGTCCAAAAAAAAGTGAAAAAAGTCTAGCTTAAAAAAAGAGTATCATCTTTATTCTTCAAAAATCATGAATAATAAAATCCAAGTGTGACATCATACAGACAGGATAGCCTACACATTTTAGATACCAAAATAAGATCATTACTCATGAGTAACAATCATATTATGGTGTCCGAATCAAGTAGACTATAATGCTATCCTGCCTGTATGATGTCACACTTAGATTTTATTATTCATTATTTTGAAGAATAAAGATGCTCCCTTTTTTATTGGAAACTGGACTTTTTTTTTATTTTTATAGAATTACACAGCACCCCGGTAAGGATAAAAAATAAAAATAGGGCCATGCTATTCTTGTAACACTCGCCACTATAGGTGAGATGGGATGACAAAAATAAAAAGGGGACCTTTTGGAACTGAGATCTTTTTATAAACTGGAGAAAATGGGAATTGGTTATTTTAATGACGTTATTAAGAGGGGTGAGATCTTACAGTTGTTGCTACAGTTTCTTAAATATGATCTTATAATCACTTTTTTTTTACTTTTTCTCCTACCTCAAATTGAAACATGCAGTGCAGAAATTAAGCACAGTGAGAAATTTGGATAACATTTCTGCCTCAGGAATTTTAGAAATGTCAATTGATCCAGGCAAGAGTAAAACGATTTTGTCCAGAACTTATAAATTATTATTAAGTGTTATTAGTGCAAGCAAACCTTTCAGTATCAAAGGTTACATGGGAGAAACACCTGGTAAGGTTTGGGGAGTTGGATCCAGAAAGGTGTAAATATATATAGCAAAATATTAATAAAGTTGTTATACTGTAACTAAAAAAAAAAACATTATCTTTCATTATTTCCCAAATTTCTTAGAAAAAACAGGTCAAATAGACAATTCTCACTGTCCAAGGTGTTATGACCTGGATGTGGATTTATTACATCTATAAAGGTGGTGATCAAATTTTTGAAGAAGTGGCATGAAAAAGTCAGACTGCCCTCTCCTTCTCCCCAGGGATTGAGATTTTGGGAGATGATTCATTGTAGACTGGGGCCCAGAACAGAAAACAAATGTAATAAGAGTCTTATTTATTGCTCCCTTTATAATAGTGCGACAGTGGATGTCAGTGCCAGTTATAGAAGAATGGTTTCATTTACTAAAACTGACTATGAGACTGATTTAGTGCTAATTCACATTACTGTAATTAGCCCATGTGTGTCGACAGCATCTTCCGCACCAACTACAGCTACAGAAGTGACTGCATCATAGAGATTTAATGTGCAGACAGTTCCTATCTGATTGTGGGTGTAATGTACTGTACTGACAAGATGCAATCACTTTGGGTCAAGGGAGCTGCTGTCGGTCCAGGGGAAATGCGGTGATGCATGGGTCTTGTTTCCCAGGCTGGTCATGGTTGTGTAAATCAACCCTTAGCGCACAGTATTTTTGTACTGGCACACATTCTAAGGTGACCACTATCGGATCATTTGTTCTACAGGGGACACTAAAAGGGTATATTTTGTACTGGCACACTTTCTAAGGGAACATTTTTTGTATTGGCACACAAGGGGGTATTTTTGTACTGCCACACATTATAAGGGAGCATTTTTATACTGGCACATATTGCAAGGGGGAATTATTTTATTGGCAAACATTATAAGGGGTAATTTTCTTTGTACTGGCACACATTATAGAGGGAACTATTAATTCTTCTAGGTGCAAAATGAGGCACAAACCAGCAGATATCAGGTAGTTAGTGGCTTCTATGCATGGGGGATTTGTCACCCTATCCAATCACATACATTCTCAATGGATGACAGATCTGGCAATCAAGTTCGCCAGGGTTCATTGCTGGATACTTTGAAGAGCATGTTGTGTAGAGTCGACATTATCTTGTTGGAACACCATGTCCCCAACAAAATCTTGGACATACCAAAGGCTGGTAAAGGTTCCATCACACTAATACTAGATAGGAACAACAATGGTAAATAATAGCTCCTCATACCACAACACCTGGTTTTGGTCTTGTGTGTCTCCACACTATGTATGATGGCAGAAGACGGTCTCTAGCCCTACTGAAACTATGATGTGGCCACCAATGGCAAACAATAGTGTAGAGTTATAAAGCTGGTTCTGTCTTGGTACTAATGATGGCTGCATCAACAATCATCTTGGCTGAACTACGAGTCAATGGGATGAATGATCTTGCAATGACATGGTCTATATCCAGCATTTGTAAGACCATTGTAGAATAGCTGTCTGTATTTTTATACAGTTTTTATATGAACATAAGCTGGTTGAGATGATGTACGCTGCTAATCTACTGTATATTGTGCAGAAGGTGGGGACTAGGGGGATACTGGGATATGCATCTGTTTCTTTTTCGGCCAGTCTAAGCCCTGTGGGTTCTATAGCAAAGAACAAAATGGACCTACTGTTTTAATGCCCAGTTTTGCACATTAGCAGTGTTGGCAATCCAAGAGCAGGTCTGAGCAAGCAGGAAGTGCTTTGGACAAGTGGTTCAGTCTGAGAAGGCCATCTTGAATGACAGAAAAGGTGCCTTGGAATTGATTGATCTCCTGCTGAAAATAATAAAAAAAGGGCACCATGTAAATGCTCTGTTAGTTTCCTAGTTAATGTGAACGTTTTTTTTTTCTTGAACTTGAGGGTTTCTCTATGGGTGGTTTCACACAGTTTTTCCCCCTTTTTTGCAATGTTTATGTGCAGTCAGATGTTACATTGAAGTATAAGTTTATTAGGAAATTCACTGCAAAGGGTTTTTTATTGCAATTTTTTTTAAAATACAAAATGACGCATTCTCCACATATATGACATTTTTCAGGATTTTTTGTCCCTTAGGTGTCTCACTTGCTGAAAATGCTAAAAAGATTGCATGGTATGTCCTACCACAAAAAATAAAACAAGCATGCAAATAAAAATGTGTGAGAAGAAAATCTGAAACAGATGGCAGAAGAAGCAGACTGAAAACTTTAGGAAACCATAATTTCTTTCTGCAGAACTCTCCATGCTGAATCTCCTGCTGTCAGCTCTTATCATGACTAGAGGTGAGGACATTTATACTACTAGGTGGCATCCCTCAGACCAGTCTGAATTATTTGTGGCTTTGTTTAAACAAGATATTGGAAAAAGCTCTTATAGATGCTGCTTTAGTGACACATGATAACATCATGCAATTTTTGCAGATTTATTGGGCAATGATTCTTACTCTAAATCTCCTATTTCCATGAATCTTTTCTATATACTTTGATGAACTTAGAATAAGTTGGACATTGTTACTTAAGACTCCTTCACACAGGCCAATTATTGGGCTGATTATCGGGAATGAAGGTTCACACTCATTCCTGATACTTCCCATGTGTAAAGGTGCTGCAGATCACCTTATGAAGGAGCAAATGCTTGTTCATTAGATTAAAGCATCTTTGATGTGGCACCTCAAATCATTTCTGGGCAGCAGATTGTTCTGCGTAGACAGAGATCTGCTGAGCAATGAATGAGTTTGGAGACAAATGATCGCAGCAGCAATGGATCATTCCTGATTATCGCCTGGTCCGTCAACCTGTGTGAAGGGGCTTTTACTTTTGATTTCTACTTAATGAGCAGAAAACATTTCCTAGGTACAAAAGTAAGAATAAACTATTCATACCTAATCTAAAGAATAGGCTGGTTCAACCTTCTAATACTTCACTTGTAAATGCAATGAAGTGACCTTAAAGGCTATGTACACCATCTGAGAATTTTTTTTAATGATTGCATGCTACTCATTTTTGGCTAAAAATATTTTTTTCAATTTGCCTTTATTATAGCTGTTCTGTCACAAAGGGTTAACTGTTTATCTAGCTTGTGTGACTGCTTCTTTCATGTTGTACCTAGTAAGATAAGAACTGAGCTATAGCAGAGATAAGGAGTGTGTCTACTCCTGGTCTGAAGGAAAAGACAGAAAATCCAAAGGGTGCTTCTAAAGCATGTCAGCTATGAACAGAAAAAAAGCCATATTTTTAATAAAGACCAATTTAAAAAATAATGTTTAACTCAAACTGAGTACAATGTAATAAAACATGCTACCAAAAGTGTACATAGCCTTTAAAATACTTCTGACTGATTTGGCCAAATCTGTCCAAATTTTTGTTACACGAAGAACAATAATCCATTATTCTTCTCTCCAGCTGCTCCAGTGATACCAGACTAGATCCCAGGCAGCAATTCCCCCAATATTCAAAGTCTTTATGGCTATTGTGCAAAAACACTCAAGTAATAGCTTGTAATATTTAACCCTTAGGATACCAGAGGTTTTTTGTTTTTGCGTTTTCATTTTTCTTCCTTGAGCCATAACTTTTTTATTTTTCTGTTTACATAGCTCTATGAGCGCTTATTTCTTGCGGGACAAGTTGTACTTTCTAATTCCACCATTTAATATGGTAGTGGAAAGCAGGAAAAAAATTCCAAATGGGGTAGAATTGGAAAAAATGCAATTCTGCCACCGTTTTACAGGTTTTGTTCCCACGGTGTTCCCTTTTCTGCAAAACTGACCTGTTCCCTTCATTCTCTGGGTCAGTATAATTACAATGAATACCACATATGTATAGTTTTTTTTAATGTCTAAATAGTGTAAAAATAAGTTGAAACTTTGAAAAAAATATTTTTTTCACATCACCATATTCTGACCCCCATAACTTTTTTTTATAGTTATATCTACTGAGCTATGTGGGGGCCCTTTATTTGAGGGCCAATCTGTAGTTTTTATCGCTATAATTTTGGAGTGGGTTTGACTTTTTGATCACATTTTATGAATTTTTTGATGGTAAGAGAAACGATAAAAAATAAATAAAAAAGTGGAAAATTGGCCATTTTGACCCATTTTTTCCATTACACCATTTGCCGTATTGGAAAAATATTTTTTTATATTTTAATAGTACAGGCATTTTTGGACACGGTGATGCCCATGATGTTTATATTTTTTGTATTAGTATTTTGTGTATTTTGTATTATTTTTTTTTATTCTACGGAAAGGGGGATGGATGACATAAACTTTTATTTTCTTTATTTTTGATATATTTTTAACAGGTTTTTTAAAACTTTTTTATGGTTTTGAAGCTTGCATTTGAGCAGAAAAAAAACTTTTTTTTTTAATTCTGAACCCTCTTGGGTTTTAGACCCATGATTTGAGGTAAATTGCTCATTTCTTATGTTGGCCTGCTGGCCAAAATAAAAATTGCAGCTTCAATACCCTAGGTCTTCTCAGAGAGACCCAGTGTATTGAAACCAATTACCGGTATCCTCATTGGCTGCAGAGGATGCCGGTAAAAAGCTTGCGCTTCCAGGTTTTTCACCTGTTAGATGCCGTGATCACACTTGATCACAACATCTAAAGACTTTAATGACCGCATTATTGCCGGTTGCAGTCATTAGCCGTGGTTCTCTGCTGTTTGAAACAGCAGAGACCCGCCGGCCATGACGCCCACTGCACGTGCGATCAGGTGCCTTGTTTGCACGTCGCTCCAGCGCCAAACATGTACGGCACTGGTAGCTAAGGTGTTAAATTGTTAATAAAGGCCACATATGATCATTTCAGCTAATCATTGGTCTCAATGGTCTCATGATGTACAGTATACCACTCAGTGGTTGTCTGCAGTACTCAAGTGGGGCATAATGTTGCAGCCATATAACCAAATCCAATATAAACAAGGCCCAGTCAGGAAAAAGTCAGTAACACTGGAGAGGAGAAGATTGAACTGGTGAGTAAAACTTTCCTTCACTTGGCCAGTTTTTTTTTTTTCACAGGGATAGACCCATATCTCCAATGCCTTCACAAACAACAACAAGTTTTAGGCCTGGTACAAGGTAGACATGATGCAACAAATCGTATTTAGACACCACCATCTCTGCCAGAACTGCTTCTCTGTATATAATTGTCTAATGCTAGGATATTCATTTCCAGTTCCTATTAATAAACCTCCCAATCCAAAATCACTTTTTACTCCAAATTCCGAGGCACGTATGAACACAACACCTTCTTGAAGATTAAATAAATAAACCATTATTCCTGCTCATAAATACAAATAAGCATTGATGTAGCAATAGTATATATGTCATGAGAGAGACACTTCCTGAAAGATTACAAAGCTGGACATATTTTCTGCTATTATCTTAATAAGTACAAGAACAGTTTAATTAGCTAATCCTAAAATTTATATACATAATTATCTTCTAATAGATAGAAACATATTCTCAATGCTCAGTTAATTAAAAGTTTAATATCTAACACACGTTCTACGTTAAAAAAATCTTATTCAATAAGTTTCCATTAACCCCTAATGCCCCTTTCCCATAAAAAGAGACATATAAAATTGTTAAAAAATTAGAAAAAAACAGACATATTAGGAATCGCCGCATCTGAAACCACTGACGCTATAAAAATATCACATGATCCACCTCATCAGATGAGCACTGAAAAAAAAAAAAACTGCACCAAAAAATCTTACATCACAAAAAGTTTAATACCAAGTGATCAAAAAGTTGTATATACCCCAAAATAGTACCAATCAAACTGGCACCTCATCCCACAAAAAATGAGCCCCTATATAAGACGATCACCTGAAAAATATGACTTTCAGAAAATGGAGATACAGAAACATGATTTTGTTTTTTTCAGAAATGCTTTTATTGCCTAAAACTCTGGAGTGGATCACAGAGCAAAAGCACTTACACAGCAAGTGCCCAGGACTGCACAGGAACGGGAAACACAAGCAGCAGATCACCACTGAACACGACGCCCAGGATGGCAGCGGTAAGCAGGGGAACAGCGGCGCACAGCAGCTGCTGTTATACCCTTTCATACAGTTATGTGAGACATTGTCATGTCAGGCTGTTAAAATGTCTGTTTGTGGCTGCCAATGTCCTGCACTACTAGGTGGGCATGGGCGCTGCACCATGTGTCGGTCACAGTTCCAGCCCTCTGGTGGTGGTCCTGAGCTTGGGTTTCCTTCATGTATATCAAGAATATCATTCATTGAACCTCACCCTGCAGTGCTGCAAGGGTTAATTTCTTTTTTGCTCTGTGTGCAGCTGCTTGACTAATAGGCTAATCAGCTCTTCTACATATGCTGTGCTGTTTTTCCCACCCTTTGCTTGAGCAATAGGTTTCACTAGCTTGCTAGATCCTAAAGAAATTGTCTGCTCATGTACCACCTTCTGTCTGGTTTCTGGATTCCGACTCTCTGTTGCCTGACCTGACAACTTGACCGTTAGACTGTTCCATGGATTTTCACGAACTCTGCCTGTCCTAACCTCGACCTGTTAGTACTATGAGTTTTGCCTGATCCTTCGGTGCTGTGCACTAGTATTTTTGACCCATGTAGGTGTGTTTACTGCAGCAAAGACCAGATTCATGTTTAGGAGGTAAATTGTAAAAGCCAGGGAGCCATCAGGATAACGCCCTTAAGTTTAGCCCTAAGCAAAATCCATTGGTTGGCATGGTGGTTTTACAACCACTGTCCGTAACACAGGCATAAACAAAAAAATTCCAAGCACTGAAAAAAACACAACATAGAGTCCAGTGAAAAGAATAGCTTTATTAAGACATGTTAAAAAAATACATATGTGGAAAAAAGGAGAAAGATTGTAGTCATACATTAGTGCTGTTACAAAGTTACCTTATGCAGTAAATAAAACATGTTATTTGTCTGATGTTTTCAAAAATTTCCTTTGATCATGCTACGGTGTTCTTGGAGAAACTGTGTGCTGACTACTTTTCAGTTTAGATTTGACAGGGAAAGACTGATAAGATATCAAACATGCAGTTATTGGTGCAATAACTGTTGCTAAAAATAGTTGACCTAGTTTTAAAATTGTAAAAATCATCTTGTTTTCTTTTAACCTTTATATGCCCAACATTATGTGCTGATTATTTTCATAATATATTGATATGGGGCCAGCAAGCATTTTCAACTTTCCAATGTTCCAACTTTCTGCTTCCCTTCTCAAAGCCATACAGTTACGCTATATCAACAAAAGTATTGGGACACCTACACATTACACCAGGGGCGTACATAGAAATCATTGGGCCCCATAGCAAGAATCTGAATTGGGCCCCCTACCTCCGCCCAGTACCCACCCCTGGCCCATCCCACCTCCTGCCCTGGCTTCATCCCTGTCATACCCCATTTGCTGCAAAGGGAACACTGTAGGAACAAAACCCGTAAAACGGTGGAGGAATTGCTTTTTTTCCAAATTCCTCTCCATTTGGAATTTTTTTCAGCTTCCCACTACATTGTATGTCATATTAAATGGTGGCAATCGAATGTAAAACTTGTCCCGCAAAAAATAAGCCCTCATACAGCTATGTAAACAGAAATATAAAAAAGTTATAGCTCAGAGAAGATAGGGAAAAAAATGAAAATGCAAAAACAAAAAAAGTCTGGTATCCTAAGGTTTAAAGGGGTTATCTAACCCCTATTATGTGCCCAAAAATGCATGGTCACCACATGCAGATATGTGGGTGGGGGAAGGGGAGGGAATGAACATAGGACTGGACAGGGCCGATTCTATCTCTTCTGCTTCCTGAGGCAAAAATTTAAATGGTTCCCCCCTCCCATTAAAAAATAGTATGAAAGCCAAGTAGCCTCCAAGACTCTCCTGCCAGATCTGGGGCAGTACAAGTACAGATAATGTTGTTATCACCTGCAGTCCTATGTAACACCACAGATAACACAGTGATACTTCTCTGAGTACAGATAATGTAGTGGATGTCACCTGCAGTCCTATGTAACACCACAGATAACACAGTGATCACTCTCTGTGTAGGGATAATGTAGTAGATGTCCCCTGCAATCCTATGTAACCACAGATAACACTAGTGCTGATACTGTACTAGTGTTAACTGCAGTCCTATGCAAAACCACAGATAACACTAGTGTAGCTCATGCAGTAGTGTTACCTGCAGTCCTATGTAACACCACAGATAACACTAGTGCTGATAATTTGGTAGTGTTACCTGTGTCCTTAGTGTGCCTCCCTGTGCCTCTCCCACGGACTCCATGCTGGCGGCGCTGTCTCCTCTTCCGAGAGACACACAAAGGGGGAGAGACACACAAAGGGGGACAGACACACACACAGGGGGAAAGACACACACACAGGGGGACAGGCAGACATACGGGGACAGACACACAGGGGGACAGACACACAGGGGAGAGACACTGCAGTCCTATGTAACCACAGATAACACTAGCGCTGATAATGTACTAGTGTTAACTGCAGTCCTATGCAAAACCACAGATAGCACTAGCGTAGCTCATGCGGTAGTTTTACCTGCAGTCCTTTGTAAAACCACAGATAACACTAGTGTAGCTCATGTGGTAGTGTTATCTGCAGTCCTATGGAAAACCACAGGTAACACTAGTGCTGATAATGTGGTAGTGTTACCTACTTCTTTAGTGTGTCTCCCTGTGCTTCTCCCACGGACTCCATTCTGGCGGCGCTGCCTCCTCTTCCGTCTTCTTCTTGCCCCCACAGAACGTCCTGATGCAGCTGCGTCAAGACATAGGAACACTGTGGGCATGGTGATGGTGACAGAGACACACACACAGGGACACAAACAAAGGGACACACACACACACGCAGGGGGACAGGGACACATAGGGGCAGGGACACACACAGGGACAGACGCACGCAGAGGGACAGACACACAGGGGGGCAGACATACAGAGGGACATACACACAGGGGGACAGACACACACAGGGGGACAGACACACAGGAGGACAGACACACACAGGGGGACAGACACACACAGGGGGACAGACGCACAGGGGGACAGATACACACAAAGGGGGACAGACACACACACAGGGGGACAGACGCACAGGGGGACAGACACACACACAGGGGGACAGACACACACACAGGGGGAGAGACACACAGGGGGACAGACACAAAGGGGGAGAGACACAAAGGGGTAGAGACACACAGGGGGTCAGACACACACACAGGGGGACAGACGCACAGGGGAACAGACGCACAGGGAAACAGAAACACACAGGGGGACAGACACACACAGGGGGACAGACACACACAGGGGGACAGACACACACAGGAGGACAGACACACACAGGAGGACAGACACACACAGGGGGACAGACACACACACAGGGGGTCAGACACACACACATGGGGACAGACACACAGGGGAACAGAAAAACACAGGGGAACAGAAACACACAGGGGGACAGACACACACAGGGGGACAGACACACACAGGGGGACAGAAAAACACAGGGGGACAGACACACACAGGGGGACAGACACACACAGGTGGACAGAAAAACACAGGGGGACAGACACACACAGGGGGACAGACACACACAGGGGGACAGACACACACACAGGGGGAGAGACACACCCAGGGGGACAGACGCACAGGGGGACAGACACACACAAAGGGGGACAGACACGTAGGGGAACAGACGCACAGGGGAAAAGACACACAGGAGGACAGACACACACAGGGGGACAGACACATGCAGGGGGACAGACACACACAGGGGGACAGACACACGCAGGGGGACAGACGCACAGGACAGACACACAGGGGGACAGACGCACAGGGGGACAGACACACACAGGGGGACAGACACACACAGGGGGACAGACAAATGCAGGGGGACAGACAAACAGGTCAAACACACGCAGGGGGACAGACACAAAGGAGGACAGACGCACACAGGAGGACGGACGTACAGGGGGACAGACACACACAGGGGGACAGACACACAGGGGGGACAGACACACAGGGGGGACAGACACACAGGGGGACAGACAGACAAACAGGGACAGACAGACATACAGGGACAGGGACACACACCTAGGCCTCACCGAACTCCAGCATAGCTCCTCTCCATACAGCAATACAGCTCTCTGCTCCTCAGGCTCCTCCCCCATTGGTCACATGGTCGGATGACTCAGAAAGGTCCTTTAGCCCACAACCACATCTAATCCTGGACTGCAGGAGTGAGCAAACCCCACTAAGGGGAGGGGGGTGCATGAGGGGAGTACTGGGCATAGGAAGGGAACACAAGTGGGCAAGCTGCAGGCTACCTCAATGCCCCAAGATCGTTGTGAATAAGCTGGCTGCTTTTTGTGCAGATAATGTAGGGGGCGGGGCCTTCCTTGCTCTCCGGGCCCTCCTGTGCTGCGGGCCCCATAGCAGCTGCGTGGTCTGCCTATATTGGCAGTACGCCACTGCATTACACACCTACAGAGCTGAAATCTCATTCTAAATCCATAGATATTAATATGGAATTGGTCCTCTCCTTGAAGCTGAAACAGCTTCCACATTTTTGGTAAGACTTTATACCCATTTTTGTAGTGCATCTGTTGAAATTGTTGGCCATTCATCCAGAAGAGCATTTGAAAGGTCATACCAGGGGCGTTGCTAGGTTAAAACATTCGGGGCCTGGGCTCCTAATGTTTTGTCCCAGGTAGAGATGAGCGAATACTAAAATATTTGTGTGCTCGGAACGAATTTTTCCAAATATTTGTATATTCGTACGTAATAACGAATCCTATTAAATTCAATGGGAGATGCGAATATTTTTGCTGGGGACCAAAGTTCGTTGCAGGCAAGGTTGCCTAAACACCTGAAAACCTCTGAAAGTGATGAAAACACAACGGAAATGGATAGGGAACACCAGGGGCAGCATGCATGGAGCAGGCAGAGACAGTGCAAGGAGCGACAGGACCTTGTCCGATAAACCGTACGCTATTGCTCCTACACGCTACTATGCGCTTTACTCTATGCGCTGTTGCGTACGAATTCAAGTCTTGCGAATGCACGCACGACACTACGCCGCGGCGTACAGTCCTCAGAGGCAGATACAAGATGGCAAGCAGGCGTTCCTGTGCGTTTAGCTCTGAGGAGCTGAAAAACACGGTGAGGAAGATGGACAGCCAGGAATACGATGGCACACACCGACACCCTCATCAGCAAAAAAAGGAGATAGTGGAGCAGGTGATTCGAGGCCTGCGCCATCGTTTTCAAATTGTGCGGACCCTGGGCCAGGTCCAACGTAAATAGTCCGATTTGAAATTAAAGTGTCCAGAGCGGCTTATGCAGATCCGGGTTTAAATCAGACAGGGTGAGTAACTAAATATTAGAAAAGTAAAAACATGTTAAAAAATTAGTGTACTGTATTGTATATATGCAGGGGCGGATTGGCCATAGACTTTACAGGGAAATTTCATGGTGGGCCAATGCCCAGGGGGCTGCCTGAGCCTTTCGCACGGCCGGCCAGTGGCAGTTGTTGGGGATGTATTTTGTGCTGCTGGCAGTATTTTGTGATGGACTGTGATATTTGGCTATGTTAGGGTAATGTATAATGTGCCACAATATGGTATTGCTGGCCTTATCTTCCATCAATTTTGGGACGACTACAAAACGGGGCCACTTTTAGCATTTTTTTCCTGGACCACTTTATGTTCCCAGTCCGTCCCTGTATATATACCAGTGCCAATAATGAAAACCATATATAAGGACAACGTGGGTGAAAAAATTATTTTTGAGGGACTGGTGGTGAACAGACCCTTGAAATCATTATTTTTGAAGGCTTGGTAGTGAACAGACCCTTGAAAACATTATTTTTGAGGGACTGGTGGTGAACAGACCCCTAAAAACATTATGGTTGAAGGCTTGGTGGTGAACAGACCCCTGAAAACATTATGATTGAAGGCCTGGTGGTGAACAGACCCCTTAAAACATTATGGTTGAAGGCCTGGTGGTGAACAGACCCTTTAAAAAATTATTTTTAAGGGACTGGTGGTGAACAGACCATTGAAAAAATTATTTTTGAGAGACTGGTGGTAAACAGACCCCTGAAAACATTATGGTTGGAGGCCTGGTAGTGAACAGTCCCATGAAAACATTATTTTTGAGGGACTGGTGGTGAACAGACCATTGAAATCAATATTTTTGAAGGCCTGGTAGTGAAGAGGCCCCTGAAAACATTATAGTTGAAGGCTTGGTGGTGAACAGACCCTTGAAAACATTATCATTGAAGGCCTGGAGGTTAACAGACCCCTTAAAACATTATGGTTGAAGGCCTGGTAGTGAACAGACCAATGAAAATATTATTTTTGAGGGACTGGTGGTGAACAGACCCCTGAAAACATTATGGTTGGAGGCCTGGTAGTGAACAGACCCATGAAAACCATATTTTTGAGGGATTGGTGGTGAACAGACCCTTGAAAACATTATGATTGAAGGCCTGGTGGTGAACAGACCCCTTAAAACATTATGGTTGAAGGCCTTGTGGTGAACAGACCCATAAAAACATTATTTTTGAGGGACTGGTGGTGAACAGACCCCTGAAAACATTATGGTTGAAGGCCTGGTAGTGAACAGACCCATGAAAATATTATTTCTGAGGGACAGGTGGTGAACAGACCCTTGAAAAAATTATTTTTGAGGGACTGGTAATGAACAGACCCCTGAAAACATTATTTTTGAGGGACTGGTGGTGAACAGACCCTTGAAAACATTATGATTGAAGGCCTGGTAGTGAACAGACCCCTTAAAACATTATGGTTGAAGGCCTGGTGGTAAACAGACCCTTAAAAAAATTATTTTTGAGGGACTGGTGGTGAACAGACCCTTGAAAGCATTATTTTTGAGGGACTGGTGGTGAACAGACCCCTGAAAACATTATAGTTGAAGGCTTGATGGTGAACAGACCCCTGAAAACATTATGGTTGAAGGCCTGGTAGTGAACAGACCAATGAAAATATTATTTTTGAGGGACTGGTGGTGAACAGACCCCTGAAAACATTATTTTTGAGGAACTGATGGTGAACAGTCCCCTGAAAACATTATGGTTGAAGGCCTGGTGGTGAACAGACCCCTTAAAACATTATGGTTGAAGGCCTGGTGGTAAACACACCCTTGAAAAAATTATTTTTGAGGGACTGGTGGTGAATAGACCCTTGAAAGCATTATTTTTGAGGGACTGGTGGTGAACAGACCCCTGAAAACATTATAGTTGAAGGCTTGGTGGTGAACAGACCCCTGAAAACATTATGGTTGAAGACCTGGTGGTGAACAGACCCATGAAAACATTATTTTTGAAGGACTGGTGGTGAACAGACCCTTGAAAACATTATGATTGAAGGCCTGGTGGTGAACAGACCCCTTAAAACATTATGGTTGAAGGCCTTGTGGTGAACAGACCCTTAAAACCATTATTTTTGAGGGACTGGTGGTGAACAGACCCCTGAAAACATTATGATTGAAAGCCTAGTAGTGAACAGTCCCATGAAAACATTATGATTGAAGGCCTGGTGGTGAACAGACCCATGAAAACATTATTTTTGAGGGACTGGTGGTGAACAGACCCTTGAAAACATTATGATTGAAGGCCTGGTGGTGAACAGACCCCTTAAACCATTATGGTTGAAGGTCTTGTGGTGAACAGATCCTTGAAAACATTATTTTTGAGGGACTGGTGGTGAACAGACCCCTGAAAACATTACGGTTGAAGGTCTGGCAGTGAACAGACCCATGAAAACCTTATTTTTGAGGGACTGGTGGTGAACAGACCCTTGAAAAAATTATTTTTGAGGGACTGGTGGTGAACAGACCCATGAAAACATTATGGTTGAAGGCTTGGTGGTGAACAGACCCCTGAAAACATTATGGTTGAAGGCCTGGTGGTGAACAGACCCCTTAAAACATTATGGTTGAAGGCCTGGTGGTAAACAGACCCTTAAAAAAATTATTTTTGAGGGACTGGTGGTGAACAGACCCTTGAAAGCATTATTTTTGAGGGACTGGTGGTGAACAGACCCCTGAAAACATTATAGTTGAAGGCTTGATGGTGAACAGACCCCTGAAAACATTATGGTTGAAGGCCTGGTAGTGAACAGACCAATGAAAATATTATTTTTGAGGGACTGGTGGTGAACAGACCCCTGAAAACATTATTTTTGAGGAACTGATGGTGAACAGACCCCTGAAAACATTATGGTTGAAGGCCTGGTGGTGAACAGACCCCTTAAAACATTATGGTTGAAGGCCTGGTGGTAAACAGACCCTTAAAAAAATTATTTTTGAGGGACTGGTGGTGAACAGACCCTTGAAAGCATTATTTTTGAGGGACTGGTGGTGAACAGACCCCTGAAAACATTATAGTTGAAGGCTTGATGGTGAACAGACCCCTGAAAACATTATGGTTGAAGGCCTGGTAGTGAACAGACCAATGAAAATATTATTTTTGAGGGACTGGTGGTGAACAGACCCCTGAAAACATTATTTTTGAGGAACTGATGGTGAACAGTCCCCTGAAAACATTATGGTTGAAGGCCTGGTGGTGAACAGACCCCTTAAAACATTATGGTTGAAGGCCTGGTGGTAAACACACCCTTGAAAAAATTATTTTTGAGGGACTGGTGGTGAATAGACCCTTGAAAGCATTATTTTTGAGGGACTGGTGTGAACAGACCCCTGAAAACATTATAGTTGAAGGCTTGGTGGTGAACAGACCCCTGAAAACATTATGGTTGAAGACCTGGTGGTGAACAGACCCATGAAAACATTATTTTTGAAGGACTGGTGGTGAAAAGACCCTTGAAAACATTATGATTGAAGGCCTGGTGGTGAACAGACCCCTTAAAACATTATGGTTGAAGGCCTTGTGGTGAACAGACCCTTAAAACCATTATTTTTGAGGGACTGGTGGTGAACAGACCCCTGAAAACATTATGATTGAAAGCCTAGTAGTGAACAGTCCCATGAAAACATTATGATTGAAGGCCTGGTGGTGAACAGACCCATGAAAACATTATTTTTGAGGGACTGGTGGTGAACAGACCCTTGAAAACATTATGATTGAAAGCCTGGTGGTGAACAGACCCCTTAAAACATTATGGTTGAAGGCCTTGTGGTGAACAGACCCATAAAAACATTATTTTTGAGGGACTGGTGGTGAACAGACCCCTGAAAACATTATGGTTGAAGGCCTGGTAGTGAACAGACCCATGAAAATATTATTTCTGAGGGACAGGTGGTGAACAGACCCTTGAAAAAATTATTTTTGAGGGACTGGTAATGAACAGACCCCTGAAACATTATGGTTGAAGGCCTGGTAGTGAACAGACCAATGAAAATATTATTTTTGAGGGACTGGTGGTGAACAGACCCCTGAAAACATTATTTTTGAGGAACTGGTGGTGAACAGACCCCTGAAAACATTATGGTTAAAAGCATGGTGGTGAACAGACCCATGAAAACATTATTTTTGAGGGACTGGTGGTGAAGAAACCCCTGAAAACATTATGGTTGAAGGCCTGGTAGTAAACAGACCCATGAAAACATTATTTTTGAGGGACTGGTGGTGAACAGACCATTGAAATCATTATTTTTGAAGGCCTGGTAGTGAAGAGACCCCTGAAAACATTATGGTTGAAGGCTTGGTGGTGAACAGACCCCTGAAAACATTATGGCTGAAGGCCTGGTGGTGAACAGACCCCTTAAAACATTATGGTTGAAGGCCTGGTGGTAAACAGACCCTTAAAAAAATATTTTTGAGGGACTGGTGGTGAACAGACCCTTGAAAGCATTATTTTTGAGGGACTGGTGGTGAACAGACCCCTGAAAACATTATAGTTGAAGGCTTGATGGTGAACAGACCCCTGAAAACATTATGGTTGAAGGCCTGGTAGTGAACAGACCAATGAAAATATTATTTTTGAGGGACTGGTGGTGAACAGACCCCTGAAAACATTATTTTTGAGGAACTGGTGGTGAACAGACCCCTGAAAACATTATGGTTGAAGGCCTGGTGGTGAACAGACCCCTTAAAACATTATGGTTGAAGGCCTGGTGGTAAACACACCCTTGAAAAAATTATTTTTGAGGGACTGGTGGTGAATAGACCCTTGAAAGCATTATTTTTGAGGGACTGGTGGTGAACAGACCCCTGAAAACATTATAGTTGAAGGCTTGGTGGTGAACAGACCCCTGAAAACATTATGGTTGAAGGCCTGGTGGTGAACAGACCCATGAAAACATTATTTTTGAGGGACTGGTGGTGAATAGACCCTTGAAAACATTATGATTGAAGGCCTGGTGGTGAACAGACCCCTTAAAACATTATGGTTGAAGGCCTGGTGGTAAACAGACCCTTAAAAAAATTATTTTTGAGGGACTGGTGGTGAACAGACCCTTGAAAGCATTATTTTTGAGGGACTGGTGGTGAACAGACCCCTGAAAACATTATAGTTGAAGGCTTGATGGTGAACAGACCCCTGAAAACATTATGGTTGAAGGCCTGGTAGTGAACAGACCAATGAAAATATTATTTTTGAGGGACTGGTGGTGAACAGACCTCTGAAAACATTATTTTTGAGGAACTGATGGTGAACAGTCCCCTGAAAACATTATGGTTGAAGGCCTGGTGGTGAACAGACCCCTTAAAACATTATGGTTGAAGGCCTGGTGGTAAACACACCCTTGAAAAAATTATTTTTGAGGGACTGGTGGTGAATAGACCCTTGAAAGCATTATTTTTGAGAACTGGTGGTGAACAGACCCCTGAAAACATTATAGTTGAAGGCTTGTGGTGAACAGACCCCTGAAAACATTATGGTTGAAGACCTGGTGGTGAACAGACCCATGAAAACATTATTTTGAAGGACTGGTGGTGAACAGACCCATGAAAACATTATGATTGAAGGCCTGGTGGTGAACAGACCCCTTAAAACATTATGGTTGAAGGCCTTGTGGTGAACAGACCCTTAAAACCATTATTTTTGAGGGACTGGTGGTGAACAGACCCCTGAAAATATTATGATTGAAAGCCTAGTAGTGAACAGTCCCATGAAAACATTATGATTGAAGGCCTGGTGGTGAACAGACCCATGAAAACATTATTTTTGAGGGACTGGTGGTGAACAGACCCTTGAAAACATTATGATTGAAGGCCTGGTGGTGAACAGACCCCTTAAACCATTATGGT
>ONZH01003035.1:0-57500 GCA_900303285.1 Rhinella marina
TTGGCAGGCTGTCATGGTCTGTGGAGTCGTCTCGCATCTTGTGCTTCTGTGGATGAATCGGAGATGTGACAGGTGGCCGCGTCCCCTCAGACCGCACGTGACGGAGTGTAGTCCATGTTCTGCCCGTGCACCCCTCGTCATGAATCCTGTAGAAGTATAATCTGCGGATCCGTGACGTTTCCTGCAGAGGAGTCGCCGTGATTTATCGGAGACATCACTAGGAACACGGTGGGAATCGTGTAACGCCGCTCACAAGCGTCCCCTCCTCCCCCCAGCGGTGCGCTGAGGTTCCCCATCTGTGCCAGGACGCTCAGAGGCATGGATAACGTTTCCGTTCCGGTCCTCGCCGCTGCGTATAGCGTTACCTGTAATTACCGGTTACTGTGAGGGAGTCATTGATCAGGTACACTTAACCCTCGCCCTCCCCGCACCCTCGGCTCAGATGTCACCGGTCCCTGACAATCCCACCTTTCAGTGACTATTGTTCTGTCCCGGATCTTCACGGAGATACTTGTCCTAAAGAGTGTAGGGAGCTGGCTGACAACCAAGATGGCAGCTCTCATGGAGTTGTCAGCCACATTTGCTGGACTCCTGGCGGGGGTTGTGGGTGCAGGGAGATGTCCGGGTATTGGTCGGCGGCATGCAGGAGGTGGCGGTGACACCTTGGATAGCACGGTCGTCTGTCAGGTGACCGGGCGATTGTCCTTCTGCAGTGATTACTGGGGACGATTGTTTCACACCGAATAATTTCCCTAATTCCCAGTTTTTAGTGATTGTCACAACGTATCGGCCATTGTGGAGCCTGGAGACCCCCGCATCCTTCTGCATAGACACCTAGCTGTGGTTCACCTGATTACAGCGCCATTTTTCCTTTGTTGATCCGAGGCTCCATTCCTGAGTCTTAATATGCAAATTAGGTCTTTGGTGCAATGAGGGCGTCACCCTTGCTCTTTCTGCCCCCAAACTCCACTCATTTCTGTCGTCGGCCCCTTCTTTGTAGCTTTACTACTGCCTGGCCCTGTCAATCAAAGCAGACAGGGAGGGGCTGGCCACAGAAATGAGCGGAGCCTGGGTGCAGCAAGAGCAAGGGTGACGCCCTCATTGCACCAAAGGCCTAAGTTGCATTTTAAGAAAAAGTATCGTAACTCAGGAATGGAGCCTCGGATTAACAAAAGAAAAACAGCGTTTTAATCGGGTGACGCCCGGCCGGGTTTCTATGCAGAAGGACAGGGGGGTCGCTGCAGGCAGCAAGAGAAGACATGTGAGCAGTGAAGGGCGGCCGCCGTCGGTGATCTGGTTTCTGCTACATTGTGATCTGTACAGTAGATGATAATTGCCGGACAGTCATTGTAAATGTGCGCAGTGATCAAACAAGGAACCATAATTCATTGCTTTTCGTCGATCGCAAAAAATAATCGTATGTCGGCGCCCCCACCATGGCATTAAAACCGCACAATGACTGTACGCCGTAGTGGTCAGTGTGGCGCTGCTGAGATGTCTCCTTCTATCACATGTGCCTTCCTGACATCAGATGATTCCGCTGTAAGCAACGGCTTTCATGTGCGGTTAGCGCCGCGTCCAAAGGCGATTGTCAGGGGGACGGTGCCGCCGGTGTCCGCAGCTTTCATCTCGGCCTAACACCTTCTGGATTGTGCTTCATGTTTGACTTATGGGCGGCAGTTTACGAGAATCTGCATCGTCTCACTGAACAATGGTTTATTCTTTCCACGTCTTGTGAAATGCAAACATTGAGTTCTGTGTGAATGGACCGAGCAGGGAACAGGACGGGAAGAACCCCGAGGTGGAAGTCCAGGGTCAGCGCCGCCACCCGGGTCCATCTACCCCGTCCTCCCCAGCCTGTGTCCTAGGACCACCCTGCGACCAGATGTAACCTTGCCATTGTATACCCCATCTGGTATCCAGCTTTTATCCTTGTGGTCTATGACCAAACATTACCCTGGCACCTTATACCCTCCACCTATGACCAAATATTATACTGCCCTATATGCCTGGCCTATCAATAAACTTATCCTGCCACCCTGTACCCCCGGCCTATGACCAGCCTTTATCCTGGCACCCTGTACCCCCGGCCTATGACCAGCCTTTATCTTGGCACCCTATACCCCCTGCCTATGACCAGCCTTTATCCTGGCACCCTTACCTCTGGCCTATGACCAGCCTTTATCCTGGCACCCTTGTACCCCCGGCCTATGACCAGCCTTTATCCTGCACCCTTACCCTGCCTATGACCAGCCTTTATCCTTGTACCCTTTGACCAGCCTGGCACCTGATGTCCAGCCTTTATCCTGGCACCCTTTACCTCTGTCTATGACCGCCTTTATCCTGGCACCCTGTACCCTGCCTATGACCAGCCTTTATCCTGGCACCCTGTACCTCTGTCCTATGACCAGCCTTTATCCTGGCACCCTGTCCTCTGTCCTATGACCAGCCTTTTCCTGGCACCCTACCCCGGCCAGCCTTTATGGCACCAGCCTTTATCTGGCCTATGACCAGCCTTTATCCCCCTGCCCCCCGGCCTATGACCAGCCTTTATTGGGCACCTATACCCCCTGCCTATGACCAGCCTTTATCCTGCACCCCTGCACCCTGTATGACAGCCTGGCCACTATGACCAGCCTTTATCCTGGCACCCTGTACCCCTGATGACCAGCCTTTTATACCCTGTACCCCTGGCCTATGACCAGCCTTTATCCTGGCACCCTGTACCCCCGGCCTATCACTAGTCCTTACTCTAGCTCTTATATGGAGCCAGAAGGAGATGTTACCGTCCAGAGACTTTACACAATGGAGATGTTACCGCTCCTTCACTCCCTTAGGTCTCGTCCGTCCTTCCCGCTCCTCCGGCCTCTTGGTTCTTCCAGATCCGATATTCCTGGTCTGGCACCAGCCCGTCCAGGTTTCTCTTATGGCCAACGCTGGGTCTTTAAGACCCTGGCACTATCTGCGCCCGTTCCTTCCTGCAGACGCCCGTCTCGGTTATCTTTTTTTTTTTTCCATCCCTTCCTCGTACAGAATATAAAAACAGATTCTTGGGAAACCAGTTATTTAGCGCGTTCTGGCACTTTGCCCTGTTTGCACATCTTGTGCTCCTTTTCCTCACCCCCGATGTACCTGATATACAAATATCTTTTACATTAGAATCCGAGGAAGACAAACGAGCTTGATGTACAGTAATGAAGTGCCCAGACATTATCCTGGCTGTGTCCATTATCCTGGCACCCTGTACCCTCCTTGCATTTCCTGGCACCCTGCCCCCAGGCCATTTATCCTGCACCCTGTACCTCTGTCCTATGACCAGCCTTTATCCTGGCACCCTGTACCCCCTGCCTATGACCAGGCATTATCCTGGCACCCTGTACCCTCTGCCTATTACCAGGCATTATCTGTACCCTTCCCTCTGCCTATGACCAGGCATCCTGGCACCCTGTTACCCTCTGCCTATGACCAGGCATTATCTGGCACCCTATACCCCTGCCTATGACCAGCCTTATCCTGGCACCCTGTACCCCCCTGCCTATGACCAGCCTTTATCCTGGCACCCTGTACCCTGCCTATGACCAGGTATTATCCTGGCACCCTGTACCCCCGGCCTATGACCAGCCTTTATCCTGGCACCCTGTACCCTCTGCCTATGACCAGGTATTATCCTGGCACCCTGGCCTACCCCCTGGCCTGATGGCCTATGACCATGGCACCAGACCAGCCTTTTTGCCTGGCCCACCATGCCTAAGACCCAGCTTATCCTGGCACCCTGTACCCCTGGCCCTATGACCAGCCTTTATCCTGGCACCCTGTACCCCTGGCCTATGACCAGCCTTTATCCTGGCACCCTGTACCCCTGGCCTATGACCAGCCTTTATCCTGGCACCCTGTACCCCTGGCCTATGACCAGCCTTTATCCTGGCACCCTGTACCCCTGGCCTATGACCAGCCTTTATCCTGGCACCCAACCCCCCTCCACTATATGATCGGCCATATATCTTACCTTATAACCTGCCCAGAACCTGCCCTATATCCTCATTCTATGCACCCAGTTTGGGCGTACCCACCCACACCCTCTGACACCCATGTTTACCAGCTTTATGGCTCCACATGTTGAAGCTATTATGTCTCTTTTATTATCTGTGTCGACGTGGAGGATCCTGACAGCTGGGCGCTCTGGCCGGTGTCGTGCCCGTGTTGTAATGTGCCCTCTATAGAGGCGTCGTAAATGCCCGAAGTATGAGGCGGGGGGGAACGGTCGGCGCTGGACGGAGGTAGTGATGTCTCTGCACCATTCATGGGCACTGCCCACTGCCGAATCTGCCCCTGACAGGAGGTTGGGATACCTTCTTACACGACACCCTATAGGGGCAGGATGGAAACCTCGGGCAGTAGTTCTATGTGGACCATGCCTGGTGCTCTGCCCTGAAGAGCTTGCACTCTGTTCTGATTTATTAGATGTCTTGTTCCAGCAGGATGACGGCCACCGTCTCGGGGGGAATCTTCAGCTTATCCCAAGGCACTGAATGAATTGACTCCACCACAAAGAGTTAAACCCGTAGGCCTCCTGTGCCAGGTCCAGGAACAATGCCCTGTGTGTACCGGCGCTGGCATTGTCGGCCCGCTCAGACCACTTCGTTTTTTCCCCCATTTTTTCGGAGAAGGTGCGGATTCCAGGTGCCAATTAGCTGAGACTGGCAGCGTGGCGTCCCCGGTGCTGTATTGTGGCAGAAGTAGGTCACCGGGAGGCGGCGGTGAAGGAAGCCGGCCTGAATCGCTCACGAATCTTCTCATCATACACCCCTGATGGTGCGGGCTCGTGGTCACCGGCATTAGTCAGAACAGGGCCCTAATGTAGAATCTATAACCGGGGCCCCACCTGCCCAGTGCTGTTCATAATACTAGGGTCTTATCCTACAGTACAGGGGCCACGGGGCCCGTAAAGCGCCAGGACCCAGCTGCTATCTCTGTGCAGGTAGAGCCTGAGCATTGTCTACGCTGATACATTGTAACAAGCCTTGTAGCACTCAGCAACAGCAAGAAGAGATCTTGCAAACTGACGAGGAACCTTGGGGTAATTAGTGGCTTTTCTGTCCTTTTACGGATCAGACACAGTAAAGCTCCAGTAAACGTCAGAAATCCGGCTGTTTCCTCGTTTCACGCGATGCTGTGTAATGTAAACCCGCTCTTCTGCTCTCACGTCTTTATGGTCTTTGTTTCTTCTTAAAGGCACAGTACACCTATTTATGTAGCCATCTAATGTCATTCTGAGGCGGCTGCCAGGAGGCGAGCACCTTCTGTCTCCCATTAACAAGGACGTCCAGTCCTGTCCTTGCTCAGAAGATGCTGGAGAGGCCTCTTTGGTACAACCTGGAGACGGACATTTGGGTCACAACCCCCGCTACTAGATACTGGGGGCCATTGAGAGGTCAGAAGCCCCCAGAGCCGATGGGTTGCCCTACGGGCCCTGCCCGCACTCGGACGCTTCACCCACAGTCAGCAAAACCTAACGGGACGTTCTGCACATTTCTAATAGACTTTGTGTTTCGGTTCCTCACCGTTTTCAAGATTTCTGCTTGCTGTGAGTGAATGGAAATATTCTTGCTTACAGAACACATCCTGATCTAGTCCAGTACATGCAGCTGATGGGTTGTTACAGTGTGTCACAGACACAGGGTGGTCGGCCTATCGTCTCAGACCCACAGAGGATTGGAAATATTGTAACAAACCCTCAGCTGTGAGGAAGGGGTATATCAAGACACTTTCTCAGCTGCTGTCTGTAAGTGTTCTCATTCACTGACAGCAAACAGAGTTCTTAATAATGACAAAGTATATTAGAAATATTCAGAAGTCTTCAGTCATTGATTGGGCTGTATAGAGGGGGAAGGGGGGCTTGTGGACAGCGCCAGAACCTTCTCCATTGTGACCTCTTTATCCAGATTAGTCCGGACCTGGAGACCCCCGGCCCCTCCGTTCTGTGACATCTACACATTCCACGACTTCCTTGTCTTTCCGGTTTCTCAGCTTCTTCTGCTCCTTAAATAAACCGTTCACATTCCTCCTGCGTCACCGGCCCCGAGACCTGACACCATTGATCCGCACCCTCAACCTCAATGGAGGATTAATCACCATGAGCTCAGAGCCCTCGAATCTGGTTATCTAAGGTGGGGCAGTGAGTGTGCAGAGCGATACAGATCACGGCCGGAGACGTTGTGCAATAATCTGCAGGTTATACCACTGTGTGTCTGACAGGAGGTAGAGGGGACAGAGCGATGTTCTGCAGATCTCGAGAGGTCGGAGGTGTAATAATCTGCAGGATATGTCACTATGTATCTGTCAGGAGGTAGAGAGGACAGAGCGATGTTCTGCAGATCTCTAGAGAGGTCAGTGGTGTAATAATCTGCAGGATATATCACTGTATCTATCAGGAGGTGGAGAGGACAGAGCGATGTTCTGCAGATCTCTAGAGAGGTCGGTGGTGTAATAATCTGCAGGATAGATCACTATGTATCTGTCAGGAGGTGGAGAGGACAGAGTAATGTTCTGCAGATCTCTAGAGAGGTCTGAGGTGTAATAATCTGCAGGTATATCACTATGTATCTGTCAGGAGGTGGAGAGGACAGAGTAATGTTCTGCAGATCTCTAGAGAGGTCCTTAATGTAATAATCTGCAGGACGTAGAGGGGATGTTGCAATGTTCTGCAGAGAGTCTAGCTGATGATCTGTGGTGTGGGGGACCCCATGGTTAGGTGCACCCTCTCGTGGCTGCTCTCCAGCTGGCTGATGTAACATCAGTGACATTTACATAGTATTAGGACATTCCTGAAGTGCACGGTTCTGCTGTCATTGGAGCGATCCTACTGCGAGGACAGGTGGCAGCAGTGACCTGTGTGGAGCCGGCAGGTTGGTGGCACGTGGACCCTCAATACTGATCAGATCATTCACCTGCGTTGCAGCACCCGAACTGGGAGAGACTTACCGTAACTAACCTTGTATGCAACTTTATTTAAAAATGTCCCAAAACGTCCTAAAAATCACTTATATATATATATACTAATACAAATCTATGTGGAAAAAAATTACCTGGAAAAAAACGTGACCAGAAACAGCCCTGGTTGTGCTCCTATGTACAAGAATATAACTACTATAATACTGCTCCTATGTACAAGAATATAACTACTATAATACTGCTCCTATGTACAAGAATATAACTACTATAATACTGCTCCTATGTACAAGAATATAACTACTATAATACTGCTCCTATGTACAAGAATATAACTACTATAATACTGCTCCTATGTACAAGAATATAACTACTATAATACTGCTCCTATGTACAAGAATATAACTACTATAATACTGCTCCTATGTACAGAATATAACTACTATAATACTGCTCCTATGTACAAGAACAAATATAACTACTATATAATACTGCTCCTATGTACAAGAATATAACTACTATAATACTCTCCTATGTACAAGAATATAACTACTATAATACTACTCCTATGTACAAGAATATAACTACTATAAATACTGCTCCTATGTACAAGAAATATAACTACTATAATACTGCTCCTATATAATATACTGCCCTATGTACAAGAATATAACTACTATAATACTGCTCCATATGTACAAGAATATAACTACTATATACTATATACAAGCTATAATCCTATGTACAAGAATATAACTACTATAATACTGCCTCCTATGTACAAGAATATAACTACTATAATACTGCTCCTATAGTACAAGAATATAACTACTATAATACTGCTCCTATGTACAGAATATAACTACTATAAATACTGCCTCCTAATGTACAAGAATATAACTACTATAATACTGCTCCTATGTACAAGAATATAACTACTATAATACTGCTCCTATGTACAAGAATATAACTACTATAATACTGCTCCTATGTACAAGAAATATAACTACTATAATACTGCTCCTATGTACAAGAATATAACTACTATAATACTGCTCCTATGTACAAGAAATATAACTACTATAATACTGCTCCTATGTACAAGAATATAACTACTATAATACTACCTCCATGTACTATAATACTATGTCCTACAAGAATATAACTACTATAATACTGCTCCTATGTACAAGAATATAACTACTATAATACTGCCTCCTATGTACAAGAATATAACTACTATAATACTGCTCCTATGTACAAGAATATAAACTACTATAAATACTGCTCCTATGTACAAGAATATAACTACTATATACTATAACTACTATAATACTCCTATGTACAAGAATATAACTACATAATTAATACTACCTCCTATGTACAAGATATAACTACTATAATACTGCCTCCTATGTACAAGAATATAACTACTATAATACTGCTCCTATGTACAAGAAATATAACTACTATAATAACTGCCTCCTATGTACAAGAATATAACTACATAAATACTGCTCCTATGTACAAGAATATAACTACTATAATACTGCTCACCTATGTATAGAATATACTACTATAATACTGCCTCCTATGTACAAGAATATAACTACTTATAATACTGCTCCTATGTACAAAGATATAACTACTATATATACTGCTCCTATGTACAAGAATATAACTACTATAATACTGCTCCTATGTACAAGAATATAACTACTATAATAACTGCCTCCTATGTCCTAAAGAATATAACTACTATAATAACTGCCTACCTATGTACAAGAAATATAACTACTATAATACTGCCTCCTAAATGTAACAAATATAACTACTATAATACTGCCTCCTATGTACAAGAATATAACTAGAATACATAACTACTATAATACTGCCTCCTATGTACAGAATATAACTACTATAATACTGCTCCTATGTACAAGAATACTAACTACTATATACTGCTCCTATGTACAAGAATATAAACTACTATAATACTGCCTCCTATGTACAAGAATATAAACTACTATAATACTGCCTCCTATGTACAAGAATATAACTACTATAATACTGCCTCCTATGTACAGGAATATAACTACTATAATACTGCCTCCTATGTACAGGAATAATAAACTACTATAATACTATCCTATGTACAAGAAATATAACTACTATAATACTGCCTCCTATGTACAAGAATATATAACTACTATAATACTGCTCTATGTAACAAGAATATAACTACTAATAATACTGCCTCCTATGTACAAGAATATAACTACTATAATACTGCTCCTATGTACAAGAATATAACTACTATAATACTGCTTCCTATGTACAGGAATATAACTACTATAATACTGCCTCCTATGTACAGGAATATAACTACTATAATACTGCTCCTATGTACAAGAATATAACTAACTATAATACTAGCATTATGGACTACTATACAGGAGCTATTATATTACTTACTGCTCCTATGTACAAGAATATAACTACTATAATACTGCCATTATGGATATCTTTGGGACAGGAGGGTTCTGTATCTCTGGTGTTGGGGGCGGTTGCTCCCGGTTGATGTAGTATCTGGCGGTATTGTGTATTAACGTCTCCTTCTTCTCATTACCGCAGGCGGATGATCAGTGTGAGCTGAAATCTGTGGGACAAGAAGATGACATCATCCCGTTACCTGCCAAGGAGGCGAGCCGGCTGGAGGAGAGCGAGCTCATTAAGTTCTTACATGTGAGTCTTTCTGTCAGGTGTCTGCGGTGATGGCGTCTCCCCCTCCGGCCGCTCACGTTTCCTGTCATTATTCGTACATATTCTACATTCTTTTGTATCCGCCTTGTTATACTTTTGTGCTCAGTGTGACCTGAGGTTGTCAGATGATTGTGTGATCAGCAGGGTGTCAGTCGAGGTTAGAATACCTTTTAATAGCATTGCTTTGTGGATGCAGCCTGCAGTGTAAAGAATGGAAGTTTCATTCTGGTTGCCATGGCAATGATATCCCAAATATCCTCGCCCTCCTTACATATTCATCTAGATCAGAGCAAAAACCCTCCATTCTTTACACTGCAGGAGCGAAGGTTGTGACGAGATGTACAGAGAATGGGGGTTGTGATGTAAAGACATCCAGTGGCGCATAACCCCCGCCCCCGTCATCTCGTGCGGTCTTTGTGTTGCTCTGACCTTTTATGTGACATTTTTACGTAACCTTGGCGGCTTTTCGCCGGGCCGCCCTTCCCTGCAGCACATTCCTCAGGGTATTGTCCTCTTGTGTTGTGGGCCCCGTCCCGCCCGTCAGGTAGCCTCACCTCAGAGGTTGTGTAATCATAATTCAAGGTTAGGCCTCATGCACACTGCCGGGCCCGGAAACGGCCTCAGCACTGCGAAAAATAGAAATTTTTATACGGATCACGGACCCATTCAGATTGTATAGGACGGGATCCGTCGGCGGCAGACGCACAGGTGGTGCCCGTGTATTGGGGGCCGCCTATTGCGTTACGAATGGTCGGCTCATGTGCATGAGGCCTAACGGAATCAGGAACTCCGCACACTGTGTAAAGTGAAGCTCCGCCCTGACATAGCACGTGATATAACGGTATAATGTCGCCCTTCTGTCCAGGTGGATGTGAACAGCGGCCTGTCTGAGGGCTCCGTGCTCCAGCGCCGGGTGAAACATGGCTGGAACGAGTTTCAGGTGGACAATTCCGATCCCATCTGGAAGAAATACCTGGGACAGGTACGACCAGCTTCTCTTAAAGGGACCCTGCCCCGCCGGGCTGACCTGCTGGAGCGGCATCAGTACTAGTAACCGTATTCTCAGTGATCGCTCCATGTGGTCGGGGGGGGGGAGGGGCAGCCATATTTGCAGATGTGGGGGTTACAGGGCTGAGGATATCGTCCACGTGACGGGCCGCACCAGGCTGATCTCCGTACGATAATGGACGCCGCTCGTCTCCAGGGGACACCCAGTGAATTTCTCTCTCTCTGATGGTGTCTTTTTCTCTAAAGTTCACCAATCCGCTCATCCTGCTGCTGCTGGGCTCTGCGCTGGTCAGCGTCGTCACCAAGGAGTACGAGGACGCCGTCAGCATCACCGTGGTGAGTGGAAGGGCAGAGTCCGCGATATCGCCGATCGTCTCATGTCCGTGTTTCTCTAACTCTGTTCTGTCCTCTTGATTTGCGGCAGGCGATATTAATCGTGGTGACCGTGGCTTTCGTGCAGGTATGAATTCTACTGACACCGCCATCCAGCGCACAGCACCCTGTTATCACCTGTGCCCCTGTAGTATAAGCGTCTGACACCTTACACCATGGACCCTCCTGTCTGCAGTGTCCTGACCCCCCCACATCTCATCACCCCCTCACCCCGATGCAGACGATACGCCCCCATTATTCAGCCAGGAACCCCGTCTATGGCCGCCCCCCAGTACCCATCCTTGTGGGGGGTTCCCAGCTGCCGATCATTGCACTTGATGAACAGGGGAAGGTAAGAAACCCGAACCTGATCCAATTCTCTTCTATTGACAGGAATATCGCTCTGAAAAATCTCTTGAGGAGTTAAACAAACTGGTCCCCCCCGAATGTAACTGGTGAGTGAACGCTCCTGCCCAGTACCCCCTAATTCTCCCTGCGATCATGTGACCGGGTTCATTTTGTCTTGTTTTATGAGTAGTTTGATCCTAAATTAAAGGTCTGCATCTGTTTAATAGAGTTTTCTTTAGTTTTCCAAATCTCCGCTTGCTGTCTGTGAATGGAAGCATGCTTTGTTCTATTCAGAGGCTGAAAATCCTGTCCTGCAATAGTCCTGCCCACGGTTTGTTGTGATGTAATGCCATAGAGAATCTTCTGAGCTAAATGCTGCACGAATCTTCCTGGAGTGGACTGAACTCCCCTACTCTGATACATTGTAGCAAACCCTCTGCAGTGTGCTGCACGCTCAGAACCATGTACTGCTCACACTGCCGTTATCTCAATGTTTGGTGCATATCCCAGGAAAAGCTTTCTCCATATTCACTAAACACATAGCCATAAAGCGCCATTCACTCCGTGCAGGGAAGAGAGGCTCCATAGATAAGAAGTCCCTCACCCTCCAGCCATAGCTATGTGCCTGTACAGTGCCATATGTTGGAGGTATACAGCAGGCGGTACTCCCAACATACATAAGCCATACTGGACGTATTGACGGCTCATTTACTCGTCATCTCCTAGAGTTTGCCACGGAAGCCTCTTATAATCTAGAATCTCATAAAACGAGGGCTGCGTACAGACACCTGTTGGCAGACCTGCTGCTTGCTCTGTGTAATTTGTTGCTTTCCTCTGCAGCAGCTCTCTTTATGCCTTCTTCTCTCTGCAGCAGCTCTCTGTACATGTTCTTTCCTCTGCAGCATCTATTTGTATGCTCATCTTTCTCTTCAGGAACTCTCTGTATGCTTTCACTCTTTTCGCTGCAGGAGCTCTTTATGCGTTGCAGCTCTCTGTACGTGTTCTTTCCTCTGCAGCAGCTCTCTGTATGTGTTCTTTCCTCTGCAGCAGCTCTCTGTATGTGTTCTTTCCTCTGCAACAGCTCTCTGTACGTGTTCTTTCCTCTGCAGCAGCCCTGTATGTGCTTCTTTCCCTCTGCATAGCTCTCTGTACGTGTTTCTTTCCTCTGCAGCAGCTCTCTGTACGTGTTCTTTCCTCTGCAGCAGCTCTCTGTACGTGTTCTTTCTCTGCTGCAGCAGCTCTCTGTACGTGTTCTTTTTCCTCTGCAGCAGCTCTCTGTATGTGTTCTTTCCTCTGCAGCAGCCCTCTGTATGTGTTCTTTCCTCTGCAACAGCTCTCTGTACGTGTTCTTTCCTCTGCAGCAGCTCTCTGTACGTGTTCTTTCCTCTGCAGCAGCTCTCTGTATGTGTTCTTTCCTCTGCAGCAGCTCTCTGTATGTGTTCTTTCCTCTGCAGCATCTATTTGTATGCTCATCTTTCTCTTCAGGAACTCTCTGTATGCTTTCACTCTTTTTGCTGCAGGAGCTCTTTATGCGTTGCAGCTCTCTGTACGTGTTCTTTCCTCTGCAACAGCTCTCTGTACGTGTTCTTTCCTCTGCAGCAGCTCTCTGTATGTGTTCTTTCCTCTGCAGCAGCTCTCTGTACGTGTTCTTTCCTCTGCAGCAGCCCTCTGTATGTGTTTCTTTCCTCTGCAACAGCTTCTCTGTACGTGTTCTTTCCTCTGCAGCAGCTCTCTGTACGTGTTCTTTCCTCTGCAGCAGCTCTCTGTACGTGTTCTTTCCTCTGCAGCAGCTCTCTGTACGTCTAGCGTGTTCTTTCCTCTGCAGCAGCTCTCTGTACGTGTCTTTTCCTCTGCAGCAGCAGGCTCTCTGTACGTGTTCTTTCCTCTGCAGCAGCTCTCTGTGTACGTGTTCTTTCCCTGCAGCAGCTCTCTGTACGTGTTCTTCCCTCTGCAGCAGCCTCTCTGTACGTGTTCTTTCCTCTGCAGCAGCAGCTCTCTGTACGTGTTCTTTCCCCTGCAGCAGCTCTCTGTACGTGTTCTTTCCTCTGCAGCAGCTCTCTGTACGTGTTCTTTCCTCTGCAGCAGCTCTCTGTACTCTTCTGTATGTGTTCTTTCCTCTGCAGCAGCTCTCTGTACGTGTTCTTTCCCTGCTGCAGCAGCTCTCTGTACGTGTTCTTTCCCCTGCAGCAGCAGCTCTCTGTAACGTGTTGTGTTCTCTTCCTCTGCAGCAGCTCTCTGTACGTGTTCTTTCCTCTGCAGCAGCTCTCTGTACGTGTTCTTTCCCAGCTCTCTGTACTGCTCTGCAGCTCTCTGTACGTGTTCTTTCAGCAGCTCTCTTATGTGTTCTTTCTCTGCAGCAGCTCTCTGTAGTCTCTGTATGTGTCTTTCCTCTGCAGCTCTCTGTATCGTCTCTGTTCTTTCCCCTGTACGGTTCTCCTCTCGCAGCAGCTCTCTGTACGTGTTCTTTTCCCCTGCAGCAGCTCTCTGTATGTGTCTTTTAGCAGCAGCTCTCTGTACGTGTTCTTTCCTCTGCAGCAGCTCTCTGTACGTGTTCTTTTCCTCTGCCAGCAGCTCTCTGTACGTGTTCTTTCCTCTGCAGCAGCTCTCTGTACGTGTACGCTGTTCTTTCTGCAGCAGCTGCTCTTTCCTCTGCAGCTCTCTGTACGCTGCCACAGCTAACGGCCATTTACTCTTGTTTCATTGTTTGCAGTGTCCGTGATGGGAAAGCTGCAGCATCTCTACTCGCTCGAGAACTGGTCCCTGGAGATGTGGTGTGTCTGACAGTCGGCGACCGGGTCCCTGCAGACATCAGGCTGATTGAGGTAGTTCTCGGTGTTATTCAGAGAGATGTTTTGTAATATCAGTGTAACAGTCAGTGAATAGAACAGTGTGATGGCCTCTTACCAAGCGCCTAATTTATGATGAGGCTCCGGCCGGCCATCCATGAGCCTGGACCATAAACCACTCCGGTCCCTGACCCGACAGCGTAAAAAATATAGTAAATGTGTCAGGGCCTTGTCATACCCACGTAAGAATGGCGCAAAAATTCCTGTGCAATAAAATATTGTCGCATGGCTGGTGTAAAAAAGTTGGCAAAGCGTCTTGTAAGACGTCTAACCATTACTTGCCAGCCAAGCCCACGATAATCGGCCTGTCTACAGGTGCCGCCGATCACCTCGATGAACGCGCGTCAATGACCGTGTCTATAAACGGTAAAAGCCGCCCCTCATACTTTGGAGGGGATCGCTGTGTGCACCTCCTCACCTCCACTGAACGAGCAGGCAGTGTCAGGACGGAACGCTTCCTTCCTGACAATCAGGCTGCTGCTCTGAGCACGTAAATCCAGTATTACTGGTTTCCAGCTGATTTACACCAGTATCGGGTAAGAGCAGAGAGGCCCCGGACCACCCGCCGGGTGCCTCGGAGCAGAATTATGTGCAGCATTGTTCCTGCTAGAACAATTCCTTGTAATGACAGACTCCAGTTACAGACAGATGATTATTGATCTGTATCGGGACATCGGCGGTGACAATCTATTTCACGTTAGTCAGCCGCTGCAGACCAAAAGGGGTTAAATCGTGCGTTTTTGCCCTTTTCTCCTTGAAAACAATGGCTCCTTAGTCCGTTCAGGGGGGAGTAGTTATATTTGGAAAGTCTCACATGTTCCAGCCTCGCTGCCGAAATCCTTTCATCTCTATCACAAGTTCCCTCTGTCGGTGGGGGACGCAGATAAGCAGCCGCCGGTCCAGTGCGCGACATGCGGCTTATTGTATCGGCACTGAAACAAAGGCTCGGGGGTCAAATCCTCAAAATGGCAGCGGGCACAGCACTCATGTCCCCCCAGTTGTCACACCCCAGTTTACAACATTCTGCCCTGGGCTTGTAACCCATAGCAACAATGAAAGCCGCGCTCTGATTGGTTGATGTGGGCAGCCATGCCAGTTTTCTGGTTAGGCTTTTAGTTCCTGCGGTTGCAGAAAATGGCGCCGTCTGCCATATTGGAGAGTGGTCGTTATGTGAGATGTGAAAGAGAAATGTTGTGGCCCCTCAGCATAGTGGCATAGTGGCCCCTCCTGTGTTGTATGGCTGTTCTAGAAGAAGCAATGCTTCTGTAGAAATGCTGCGATTCCTTGTAATATGGAATCACGAGTAATGTTACTCTGCCTCCTCCGCACCCGTCATATGTGAATTGTCTCCAGTTATTGAGAAAGAAAGTGACATTTTTAAGCAGTCACCGTGACAAATCCTGGCCGCGCCCTCCGTACCCTCAGCTCATGTTTGTTCTCCGATCTGGAGCTTTGCTTCTCTCTGGATATTATTCCAGGACGACGCTCCGTGTACAGGACTCTGGATATTATTCCAGGACGACGCTCCGTGTACAGGACTCTGGATATTATTCCAGGACGACGCTCTGTGTACAGGACTCTGGATATTATTCAGGACTGGATATTATTCAGGAACGACTCTGTGTACAGGAGACTCTGAATATTATTCCAGGACCGACGCTCTGTGTACAGGACTCTGGATATTATTCCAGGACGACGCTCTGTGTACAGGACTCTGGATAATTATTCCGGCGACGCTCTACAGGTCCGTGGATATTATTCCAGGACGACGCTCCGTGTACAGGACTCTGGATATTATTCCAGGACGACGCTCTGTGTACAGGACTCTGGATATTATTCCAGGACGACGCTCTGTGTACAGGACTCTGGATATTATCTCCAGGACGACGCTCCGTGTACAGGACTCTGGATATTATTCCAGGACGCGCTCTGTGTACAGGACTCTGTCTAATTAATCCAGGACGACGCTCTTGTACAGGACTCTGGATATTATTCCAGGACTATGCTCTGTGTACAGGACTCTGGATCCAGGACGACGCTCGTGTACAGACTCTGGATATTATTCCAGGACGGCTCTGTGTACAGGACTCTGGATATTATTCCAGGACGACGCTCTGTTCTGGATATAGGACTCTGGATATTCCAGGACTATCTCTGGTGACAGGATTCTGGATATTATTCCAGGACTCTGGATATTATTCCAGGACGACGCTCTGTGTACAGGACTCTGGATATTATCCAGGACGACGCTCCGTGTACAGGACTCTGGATATTATTCCAGGACGACGCTCTGTGTACAGGGACTCTGGATATTATTCAGGACACGCTCCGTGTACAGGACTCTGGATATTATCCAGGACGACGCTCCGTGTACAGGGACTCTGGATATTATTCCAGGACGACGCTCTGACTATTATTCCAGGACGAGCTCCGTGTATTATTCCAGGACGACAGGACTGTGTACAGGACTCTGGATTATTCCAGGATGACGCTCCGTGTACAGGACTCTGTGGATTATATATTCCAGACGGTGTACAGGACTCTGGATTTATTCCAGGAACTCTGTACAGGCTCTCTGGACAGGACTCTGGATATTATTCCAGGACGCTCCGACGCTCTGTACGGGACTCTGGATATTATTCCAGGACGACGCTCCGTGTACAGGACTCTGGGACGACGCTTGTACAGGACTTGTATATATTCCAGGACGCTCCGTGTACAGGACTCTGGATTTTCCAGGACTATGCTCTGTTACAGGACTCTGGATATTATTCCAGGACGACGCTCCGTGACAGGACTCTGGATATTATTCCAGGATACGCTCCGTGTACAGGACTCTGGATATTATTCCAGGACGACGCCTCCGTGGACTCTGGATATTATTCCAGGACCACGCTCCGTGTACAGGACTCTGGATATTATTCAGGACACACAGGACTCTGATATTATTCCAGGACGACGCTCCGTGTACAGGACTCTGGATATTATTCCAGGATGACGCTCCGTGTACAGGACTCTGGATATTATTCCAGGACGACGCTCCGTGTACAGGACTCTGGATATTATTCCAGGACCACGCTCCGTGTACAGGACTCTGGATATTATTCCAGGACGACGCTCTGTGTACAGGACTCTGGATATTATTCCAGGACGACGCTCCGTGTACAGGACTCTGGATATTATTCCAGGACGACGCTCCGTGTACAGGACTCTGGATATTATTCCAGGACGCTGTGTACAGGACTCTGGATATATTCCAGGATGACGCTCCGTGTACAGGACTCTGGATATTATTCCAGGACGACGCTCTGTGTACAGGACTCTGGATATTATTCCAGGACGACGCTCTGTGTACAGGACTCTGGATATTATTCCAGGACGACGCTCCGTGTATTTTTGAAATCTCCTTGCGATGTTTGTGGCCTTCGTGTTCGCTCGGGACGCCCCGCGCCAAGGTCACAAGTATTTGCCGGTTCTCACCGCCGCACAAAGGCATTTTGAGCCGACCTCCTCCTCTGAGTCAATACAGTAAAGCAAATAAATGTAAGTTCACCTGCAGTGTAAACAGCGGAGATAAGCGGCCGGATCCTGAGGGGAAACTCTCGCTGATTGTCGCGTCCCTCACCCGGAGGTCAGGAAATCCTCGCAGTTATCAGCTCATACATATAATATCTGCAGACGACCAGTATCACCTCATGAATCCTCAGACACAGCCTGTGTAATGGGGGGGTCTATGAGACCCTCATTAGCCCAAGTTGGGGGAGTTCTACCATATTACTGGGAGTGACTCCACCATGGCGACCTGTGAACACCTCGTTACTGATTGTCCTATAAATGTCTTCTCTCATCAGACGACGGATCTCCTAGTGGACGAGTCCAGTTTTACTGGGGAGACGGAACCATGCAGCAAAACCCACGGATCAGTGGACGAAGCAAGTGGCCTGACAACCCTGAGCAACATTGTCTTCATGGGCACACTGGTCCGATACGGAAAAGGAAAGGTAAATCACTGAGAGTGCAGGGCCTAAATCCGATCATCACTAGAGATCGGCGGTGACATCACTGAGAATGCCAGCCTATCCATCACTAGAGATCAGCGGTGACATCACTGAGAATGCAGCCTATCCATCACTAGAGATCAGCGGTGACATCACTGAGAATGCAGCCTATCCATCACTAGAGATCAGCGGTGACATCACTGAGAATGCAGCCTATCCATCACTAGAGATCAGCGGTGACATTCACTGAGAATGCAGCCTATCCATCACTAGAGATCAGCGGTGACAATCACTGAGAATGCAGGCCTATCCATCACTAGAGATCAGGTGGTGACATCACTGAGAATGCAGCCTATCCATCACTAGAGATCAGCGGTGACATCACTGAGAATGCAGCCTATCCATCACTAGAGATCAGCGGTGACATCACTGAGAATGCAGCCTATCCATCACTAGAGATCAGCGGTGACATCACTGAGAATGCAGCCTATCCATCACTAGAGATCAGCGGTGACATCACTGAGAATGCAGCCTATCCATTCACTAGAGATCAGCGGTGACATCACTGAGAATGCAGCCTATCCATCACTAGAGATCAGCGGTGACATCACTGAGAATGCAGCCTATCCATCACTAGAGATCAGCGGTGACATCACTGAGAATGCAGCCTATCCATCACTAGAGATCAGCGGTGACATCACTGAGAATGCAGCCTATCCATCACTAGAGATCAGCGGTGACATCACTGAGAATGCAGCCTATCCATCACTAGAGATCAGCGGTGACATCACTGAGAATGCAGCCTATCCATCACTAGAGATCAGCGGTGACATCACTGAGAATGCAGCCTATCCATCACTAGAGATCAGCGGTGACATCACTGAGAATGCAGCCTATCCATCACTAGAGATCAGCGGTGACATCACTGAGAATGCAGCCTATCCATCACTAGAGATCAGCGGTGACATCACTGAGAATGCAGCCTATCCATCACTAGAGATCAGCGGTGACATCACTGAGAATGCAGCCTATCCATCACTAGAGATCAGCGGTGACATCACTGAGAATGCAGCCTATCCATCACTAGAGATCAGCGGTGACATCACTGAGAATGCCGCCTATCCATCACTAGAGATCAGCGGTGACATCACTGAGAATGCAGCCTATCCATCACTAGAGATCAGCGGTGACATCACTGAGAATGCAGCCTATCCATCACTAGAGATCAGCGGTGACATCACTGAGAATGCAGCCTATCCATCACTAGAGATCAGCGGTGACATCACTGAGAATGCAGCCTATCCATCACTAGAGATCAGCAGTGACATCACTGAGAATGCAGCCTATCCATCACTAGAGATCAGCGGTGACATCACTGAGAATGCAACCTATCCATCACTAGAGATCAGCGGTGACATCACTGAGAATGCCGCCTATCACCATATAAATGATAAGAATACGGTTATTCTCTCGTAGATTTGGTTTCTCACTTTCTTCTCGGTTTCTCAGGGAATCGTCATTTGTGTGGGAGAGAAGTCGCAGTTCGGGGAAGTCTTCAAGATGATGCAAGCAGAGGAGGTTCGTGTCATGTTTTGATAAGTGTTGTCATCATTGGTTTTCTTCAGTCATGTGGAGGGACCCCTGGGGGGAGTTGCGCTCCCAGGTGAGGGGCACCCAGAATCCTCACCTGTGCAGCTATAGCCGCAGGCGGGGGTCGGTGCCGGGCTGTAATTACTGTATTAGAGCCACTTATTGTCATTTACTTCTTCCCATTTTTCTGCTAAATCTCCTCCGGCCTTAGATCTATGGTTCCAGGGCGAGGCGGAGCAGTCAGTTGTAAAAGTCTTCATGACTGCAGTCTACGGGGCATGTAGGGGAAGGTCCGGCAGATAATCACAGCGATCAGGATACTGGGAGGGGGAGGGGCTATTATACACCATCTGCGGCTCCCAGGAGCTCATTCTGTATTCTGCAGGGCCCCAGACTTAGGACCCTGTTAGGCCCCATGATATTTGGTCCAGTTCATAGCAATCCATCAGCCAATAAACGGGCGAATGCTTGTCTGCCGGGCCTGTTTCATAAAGATGGCAGATACCCGATTATCTCCCCGTGTAATCAATAGGGCTGAACGATGGAGGGATGGCAGTGGAACAAGGTGCAGCCATCAACGCTTGCACTGCCCAGACATTGGGGTTTGTAATGTCGCCCTTACTACCAGACTGCCCCCGGTCACCAGTTTGGCCGGGTGTTGGGTGGGTGTCAGGTTGGTTTGGTGCTGACATCCCGCGTTCACCTTGTGTCGCTCATCTCTTCCTGTTGTGTTTCAGACTCCTAAAACGCCTCTGCAGAAAAGTATGGACAAGCTGGGGAAGCAACTGTCCCTCTTCTCATTTGGAATAATAGGTGAGCTGAGGAATCCTACACCCGCCAGGTGTACAGCGGGGGCGGGCTGTGTGGTATCTGGTGTACAGCGGGGGCGGGCTGTGTGGTATCTGGTGTACAGCGGGGGCGGGCTGTGTGGTATCTGGTGGACGGCGGGGGGCGGGCTGTGTGGTATCTGGTGGACGGCGGGGGGCGGGCTGTGTGGTATCTGGTGGACGGCGGGGGCGGGCTGTGTGGTATCTGGTGGACGGCGGGGGCGGGCTGTGTGGTATCTGGTGGACGGCGGGGGCGGGCTGTGTGGTATCTGCGTGGACGGCGGGGCGGGCTGTGTGGTATCTGGTGGACGGCGGGGGCGGGCTGTGTGGTATGCGTGGACGGCGGGGGCGAGCTGTGGTGGTATCTGGTGGACAGGGGGGCTGGGCTGTGTGGTATCTGGGGTACAGTGGGGCGGGCTGTGTGGTATCTGGTGGTGGGGGCGGGGGGGGGCTGTGTGTATCTGGGGCGGTGCGCTGTGTGGGGCTGGCGGGCTGTGTGGTATCTGGGCGGGCTGGTATCTGTGGACGGCGGGGTGTGGTATCTGGTGGGGGGGGCGGGCTGTGTGGTATCTGGTGACGGCGGGGGCGGGCTGTGTTGTATGGGCGGGGGCGGGCTGTGTGGTATCTGGTGGACGGCGGGGGCTGGCTGTGTGGTATCTGGTGGACGGCGGGGGCGGACTCTGCGTGGACGGCGGGGCGGCTGTGTTGGTATCTGGTGGGCGGGGGCTGGCTGTGTGTATCTGGTGGACGGCGGGAGCTGGCTGTGTGGTATCTGGTGGACGGCGGGGGCTGGCTGTGTGGTATCTGGTGGACGGCAGGGGGCTGGCTGTGTGGTATCTGGTGGACGGCGGGGGCGGGCTGTGTGGTATCTGGTGGACGGCGGGGGCGGGCTGTGTTGTGCCGATTAGATCCTCGGAGGCTCCTCCCGTGGGTGCACACATGGTAACATCTGGGGGCGGCTTCTCACACCTTTCCCTCATATCGGTGCCGGGTGGGGTTGTTGCTGCTGCTGCAGTCCATTCTGACCTGTGTCCATCTCTTCCATGCAGGACTCATCATGCTGATTGGCTGGCTGCAGGGGAAGCCTCTGCTCAGCATGTTCACCATTGGAGTCAGGTATGCTCCGCTTCATATTCTGGATGATAGGGGTTTTCCTTCCCCAGGTCCTGATCTCTCGTCTCCTCTTCTTTCAGTCTGGCCGTAGCCGCTATTCCAGAAGGTCTCCCCATTGTGGTGACGGTGACGCTGGCTCTGGGGGTGATGAGAATGGCCAAGAAGCGGGTGATCGTCAAGAAGCTGCCCATAGTGGAGACGCTGGGTGAGTGTGAGATGAAATGATGAGTTCATACAATCCTGACAGTGCCAGCTCATCATAGTGCCAGCTTCATACAGTCCTGACGTGCCAGCTCATCATAGTACCAGCGTCATACAGTCCTGGCAGTGCCAGCTCATCATAGTGCCAGCTTCATACAGTCCTGACAGTGCCAGCTTCATACAGTCCTGACAGTGCCAGCTCATCATAGTGCCAGCTTCATACAGTCCTGCAGTGCCAGCTCATCATAGTGCCAGCTTCATACAGTCCTGGATCCTGGCAGTGCCAGCGTCATACAGTCCTGACAGTGCCAACTCATAGCACAGGTTCTCTGACACTGGCAGCTCACAGTTATTAATGTAATATGAGGGCCACAGGGGCCCCTCCATGTATCACTGCTGCACCTGAGCCTTCTCTCTCTCTCTGGTCACAGGTTGCTGCAATGTCATTTGCTCCGACAAGACTGGCACTCTGACCGCCAACGAGATGACAGCCACCAGATTAGTCACGTCGGACGGGCTGCACGCGGAGGTAACGAGACCTCGGTGCCTCATTCTGGGACTGAGAGGCTGCGGTTCTCAGTATGGGGGGACTGTGGGCCCCAAGAGCAGGGCCCCGGCTGCCGCCCCCTGTACTGTGCAGTCCTCTAGATCTGGTCTCCTTCCCGTTTCCTCAGATCACAGGTGTCGGCTATGATGGAAAAGGATCCGTAAATTTACTGCCGTCGAATGATGAGCTCCGAGAATTCTCCAACGTCTCTGTAGGAAAACTGGTGGAGGTGAGAGCCCATGTCATCCCCCTGCCAACAGCGGCACAGAGGATTTCAGCTGTTAGAGGTGTAAGGTATCGTTATTTAGGCATTGTTAAAGGGAGTGAGTCCAGGTCCTAACAGCAGCACAGAGTATTACAGTTCACATGGCTCTTAGGTTTATTATAGTGGGGAGGAGCCTGCTCACAGCAGCACAGAGGATTATTCCTTATTCAAACAGTCAGTGTTCGGTCAGTGATTTCTATCAGTGATTTTGAGCCCAAACCAGTGCGGATCTTTCCCTTATACCTTATGTCTGCTGAGGCTCCAGTCCTGGTTTTGGCTCACAATCACTGATTGAAATCACTGACCGAACACTGACATGTGAATGAGGCTTTACAGATCACACGGCTCTTAGGTTTGTTATAGTGGGAGGATCCTGACTCATCCGATCGGCAGATGCTCACAGCAGCACAGAGTATTACTGTTCACACGGCTCTTAGATTTATTATAGTGGGAGGAGCTTGACTCATCCGATCAGTGGATGTTCACAGCAGCACAGAGTAATGAAGAGGGGCTTATGTTTTTCTTCTATCGTCATCCATCTGTTTTTTTTTTTTTCTTGTCAGGCCGGCTGTGTCGCCAACAATGCCGTCATCCGGGGGGACAACCTCATGGGTCAACCAACAGAGGGCGCCCTACTGGTCCTGGCAATGAAGGTAGGATTACCCGTGTGTGGTCACAGGTCAGCAGCTCCTCCGGTGTCTCTGCTCAAGGTGATTCCTTCAAGGATTCACCAAGTAGTGTAATGTGCGCTAGAAACCTGCTGCAAGTCACGCACACACGCTCTGCTGGCCGTCATGGGAAACAGTCAGCAAGCTTGACGATGGACATCCCCTGTAATGAAGGGGGCAGTGTTTCCTCCATTAGATGTTTAAATAGAGCCTGGTGCAGATCACCACAGCAAGCTCCGGACAAGCAGGAAATGCTGGGAGATTTCTGCTCTGAAGCTCCAGTGCTGTATGCGACCTGTGTAATGTCAGAGGTGACCAGGGCTGGGGAGGTGTCATCTGCTGTACACATCGCTGTGGGCGGGGTCTGTACATGTCGCTATGGGCGGAGTCTGTATACACAGAGGCCATCTTTTCTCTTGGCTGAACCTGTTTGTATTCCTTTGCCCGGTTGTCTTCAGAAGCTGCCAAGGAGTGAGTGCAGATGCTCCCCCCTACTGACCACAAGCAGGTACTGCAGCACATCCCACCTGTATTCACCTTTACAAAGGAAAGTCTGCCAGAGAGACAGGAGAATACAATCTATTGCTCCCTGTTATCAGCCACTTCAGGGGAGAGGATGACTGTAGGACAGGAGAATCAATCTATTGCTCCCTTTATCAGACATTTAGGGGAGAGGATGACTGTAGGGAACAGGAGAGATCAGCCACAGGGAGAGGATGACTGTAGGACAGGAGAATACAATCTATTGCTCCCTGTTATCAGCCACTTCAGGGGAGAGGATGACTGTAGGACAGGAGAATACAATCTATTGCTCCCTGTTATCAGCCACTTCAGGGGAGAGGATGACTGTAGGACAGGAGAATACAACTATTGCCCCTGTTATCAGCCATTTCAGGGGAGAGGATGACAGGACAGAGAGAATACAATCTATTGCCCCCTGTTATCAGCCACTTCAGGGAGAGGATGACTGTAGGACAGGAGAATACAATCTATTGCTCCCTGTTATCAGCCATTTCAGAGGAGAGGATGACTGTAGGACAGGAGAATACAATCTATTGCTCCCTGTTTATCAGACATTTCAGGGGAGAGGATGACTGTAGGACAGGAGAATACAATCTATTGCTCCCTGTTATCAGACATTTCAGGGAGAGGATGACTTAGGACAGGAGAATACAATCTATTGCCCCTGTTATCAGCCTTTCAGGGGAGAGGATATGTAGGACAGGAGAATACAATCTATTTGCTCCCTGTTACAGCCATTTCAGAGGGAGAGATGACTGTAGACAGAGACAATCTATTGACATCAGAGAGGAATGAGGACAGAGAATACAACTATTGATCAGCCATTTCAGGGCAGAGGATGACTGTAGGACAGGAGAATACATCTATTGCTCCCTGTTATCAGACATTTCAGAGGGAGAGCAGAGGGAGAGGATGACTGTAGGACAGGAGAATACAATCTATTGCTCCCTGTTATCAGCCATTTCAGAGGAGAGGATGACTGTAGGACAGGAGAATACAATCTATTGCCCCCTGTTATCAGCCATTTCAGGGGAGAGGATGACTGTAGGACAGGAGAATACAATCTATTGCTCCCTGTTATCAGCCATTTCAGGGGAGAGGATGACTGTAGGACAGGAGAATACAATCTATTGCTCCCTGTTATCAGCCATTTCAGGGGAGAGGATGACTGTAGGACAGGAGAATACAATCTATTGCTCCCTGTTATCAGACATTTCAGAGGAGAGGATGACTGTAGGACAGGAGAATACAGTCTATTGCTCCCTGTTGTTGGCCATTTCAGGCTGGGGAGAGGTCTTTTATCGGTACAGGACGGTGCTCATTATGTCGCCATCCTACAGATTAAAGAGGACCTTTCACCGCTCCTGACACCTGTTTTAATAGCTTCATGCATTCCCCATGTACTAACAAGTCTGGAACATCTATTCTTATGTCTGTATGTTGTGCCAGTCCTTTATTATTTTCACTAGAAGTTATGGATGAATTGCTATTTGCCTTCAGTAAGGGAACAGAGGGGAGGTAACCAGTTGGGGGTGTGTCCCTGCACAGTGGACTCTAGCCAATCAGTGTTGGCCATGTCACACTGTGCAGGTACACGCCCCCAACTGGTCACCTCCCCTTCTGTTCCTTTACTGAAGACAAATAGCAATTCATTCATAACTTCTAGTGCAAATAATAAAGGAATGGCACAACATAGAGACATAAGAATAGATGTTCCAGACTTGTTAGTACGTGGGGAATGCATGAGCTATTAAAACAGGTGTCAGGAGAGGGGAAAGATCCTCTCTAACTATGAAACGCGTCGGGTCATACACTGAGTAGCCTACATGTGAGGTCTCTCGCTCATATCCGTGCTGTACAGTTGATTTTCCTCTTTTTCAGATGGGTCTGGGGAACGCCAGGGAGAATTACATCCGCAAGAAGGAGATTCCATTCAGCTCGGAGCAGCGGTGGATGGCCGTGAAATGTGTGGACAAGCTCGAGGTAAAACGCGCCAGCCCCGGCCTGTCGCAGCCGATCGCCCTGTTCCTCCATCTCCACCATTTCTGATTCTCCTTCTTCCCCTAAAGAACCAGGAAGAAGTGTATTTTGTGAAAGGGGCGTACGAGGAGGTGATCCAGTACTGCACGAGCTATAACAGCGGAGGCATGTCCCTGCCGCTGACCCCCCAGCAGAAATCCCTGTACCTGCAGGAGGAGAAGAACATGGGCAGCCAAGGCCTGCGAGGTACGAGCCTGAAAACGCCTCCGTGTGCTGTGTAATGTACAACCATCGCCATATGTTCTCCCTGCAGAGGTCTTCATGACTGCTGAGGGTTTGCTACAGTTGTATCTTTTGTGAGGTAAACGGACTCCAGACTGATACATTGTAACGAATCAGGACAGGAGAGAGATGTTTAGATGCCTAGATTGATACATTGTAACAAACCCTCAGCTTGGGTCAGGACAGGTTTACCATCTTTGGATGTAGACAAGAATGTTTCCATTCACTGACAGATGCATGAGTTATGCTCTGGTAATTAACCCTACCCGCAGCCTCTTATCTTAGTGAATGATGGGAGTTATAGTGACCTGACGGGATATATAATGGCGTCTTCTGCTTGTTCTTCTAGTCTTAGCTTTGGCCTCCGGCGCTGAGCTTGGAAAACTGACATTCCTCGGACTGATCGGAATAATAGACCCGCCACGTAGTGGGGTGAGTGAGGCTGTGCAGATCCTGCTGGACTCCGGGGTGGCTGTGAAGATGATCACGGGGGACGCGCTGGAGACCGCCCAGGCCATCGGTGAGCTCAGATCCTGTGATTGATGACTGCAGCTCTGGATGTAACTGGAGTATAAGACGTGATGTAACTTAGGATCAGTGCAGGATAATAAGAGTCACAGACACAATCCTGCCGTGGAACAGAAATATGGATGTGGACAAGTGGATCTTCCCAGGGTGGGATCCGCCTGGTGGGTCTTCCCTGGGCGGGGTCCGCCCCGGTGGGTCTTCCCTGGGCGGGGTCTTCCCTGGGCGGGGTCCGCCCCGGTGGGTCTTCCCTGGGCGGGGTCCGCCCCTGCGGGGGTTTCTGGTCGGGGTCCGCCCACAACCCTCACTGATTTCCCGTTCTCCACAGGCAGGAGCATCGGTCTGACTAACGGACACCTCAAGGCCATTTCTGGAGAGGAGCTGGACCGTCTGGATGAATCAGCGCTGCCGTCCGTGGTCACCAAGGTCTCCGTCCGTTTTTCTTAACCTGAACGAATGTCTTTTCGGTCTCTCTGAGACGCCTGACGTCTTCTTGTCATTTCCCAGGTGTCCGTTTTCTACCGAACTAGCCCCAAGCACAAGCTGAAGATCATCAAGGTAACGCATCTGAAGAACATCTGGGGGGAGGGGGTCACTTCTCACGGATGTCCTGCAGTGTAATAACTCCGCCGTCTTCTGCCGCACATCTCCAGGCTCTGCAGCGCACGGGCGCCATCGTGGGCATGACGGGGGATGGTGTAAATGATGCAGTCGCTCTCAAGTCGGCTGACATTGGTGTGGCGATGGGAAAAACCGGCACAGACGTCAGTAAGGAGGCAGCAGACATGATCCTGGTGGATGACGACTTCTCTACCATCATGTAAGTAAATGACCCCAAGATCCAAGAGATCTTATTATACAGCAGACGGGGTCATGTGATCAGTCACCGTTATTACACTCCACCCCCAATAATGAACCGCAAGAAGAGCGAGCGGCGCCAAATAATGTACAGAGGTCGTCCGGTTATAATAAACTGCTGCACAAATCCCTCATCAAACTTGGGCAGAGGGTTTGCTACAATGTATCCAGTCTGGTTAGTCTCCTACACAAATCTTTTTCCAGCCCTGGGAGTTTGTTACAATGTATCGGTGCAGGTAGACTGGTTTGTAGACTAATACACTGTAACAAGCGCTCAGCTGTGAGAAAAGGTAAGCCCAGAAGCTTTCAGCCATGTGGATGTAAACAAGAATATTCAGATTGCAGCAAGCAGAGATCTTGAAATATTGAGGCAAATCTATAAGAAAGTGTCAGTTAACCAGTACACAGCGATTCCACTCTCTGTCTGTGTGTGGACTGGCCCTTTAAGTGGGTCTCTTGAACTGTCAGTGGGATGATGGGGGTAGTCATCCTGCAGAATGTGTTTAGCGCTCTCCGGTCCGTTGCTCTGACACGTGTAATGTTTCCGTACCATTAAGCAGCATTAAGGTGCAGCAGCGGATGTGTAAAGCTGGGTAATTGAGCGCAGCGCCGGCTGTAAGCCCCTCCCACTGCGGATTCCTCGCCTCCGGCGCTGTCATTAGTTGCGTGTCCGGAGGATTTTATATTTGCGGGGATGATGAGAGGATCCTGCTGTCTCCTGGCAAACAGTCCATCAGTCGCGTCGTGTCTCAGCCTCCTCCGGCTGCAGATTTATATTATCGTCATTCTCCAGGCCCCTCCCCCTTGTCAGGCCCCTCCCCTCAGTCTGTGCACACTGTCCTGTCATGTAATCATCACTCCCTGCTGAGCTTTGAACATGCAGAGCTGCAGTGTAAAGCATGGGGGAGGCACAAAGGTGCAGCCTGTGATGACAGGAGGTGGATTTTGTGACGGTTTTACTATCGCGCTTCTTCCTGGAAATGGTGCAGATGATCCCCTGGCGCCTGCGCAGTCTGAAGGGGGCGCTCCGCAGCCTCGGCCTGCTAGCTGGAGATTCCCTAATACAAGAAGACGTCTCCTGCCCGCGGCCCCATCACCAGCGGATGTAGGGGAACTGCAGATCCCAGCATGCCCTGCAGGGAATTCTTGTTAAAGGGCCGGCGTCTTCTGAATAGTTCTGTCATTTTCGAATCGACCGTATCTCTCCCTCGTCATTTTCAGGATCTCTGCTTGCTGTCATGAATGTGTTTTTTGGGCTTGTTTTGCAGGAACGCCATCGAGGAGGGGAAAGGAATATTCTACAACATCAAGAACTTTGTCCGGTTCCAGCTCAGCACGTAAGTGGCGATGACATCACCGGACAGGCGCAGTCTGCCTCCATATTGTCACATGTCTGCTCTGTACCAAACCGTACAACAGTCACTACTCCAGTCACCCCCAGAGCTGCACTCAGGTTTCTGCTGTATGCATTGCATTGTGGGGGATGTGGCTCCTGCTTTATGCACTACATCTCCCACAATGCACTGTGCAGAACAGATACTGAGTGCAGACACAATACCCACCGCTTAGTGCAGCTTTGGATGTGACTGGAGTGAGACACTGGGGAGAAGTGGGGACATGACAGCTGCCTGGACCGGGCACAACTTCATTACTCATACCACAATTCTGCTCCATGTCAGGGAGATGATGGGGGTTGTAGTGGGGCGCACATCTGACTGCTCCGTCTTCTCTTCCAGGAGTATTTCTGCGCTGAGTCTCATCACTCTGTCCACAATCATGAATCTTCCAAACCCCCTGAACGCCATGCAGATTCTGTGGATCAACATCATCATGGATGGACCCCCAGCTCAGAGGTAACCCCAGCCCGAAGGGAATAGTCCCTCACAGTGAGCGCAGCTCTGGAGTATAATACAGGATGTAACTCAGGATCAGTACAGGATAAGTAATGTATGTACATAGAGACTGCACCAGCAGAATAGTGAGTGCAGCTCTGGAGTATAATACAGGATGTAACTCAGGATGAGTACAGGATAAGTAATGTATGTACACAGTGACTGCACCAGCAGAATAGTGAGTGCAGCTCTGGAGTATAATACAGGATGTAACTCAGGATCAGTACAGGATAAGTAATGTATGTACACAGTGACTGCACCAGCAGAATAGAGAGTGCAGCTCTGGAGTATAATACAGGATGTAACTCAGGGTCAGTACAGGATAAGTAATGTATGTACACAGTGACTGCACCAAGCAGAATAGTGAGTGCAGCTCTGGAGTATAATACAGGATGTAACTCAGGATCAGTACAGGATAAGTAATGTATGTACACAGTGACTGCACCAGCAGAATAGTGAGTGCAGCTCTGGAGTATAAATACAGGATGTAACTCAGGATCAGTAACAGGATAAGTAATGTATGTACACAGTGACTGCACCAGCAGAATAGTGAGTGCAGCTCTGGAGTATAATACAGGATGTAACTCAGGATCAGTACAGGATAAGTAATGTATGTACACAGTGACTGCACCAGCAGAATAGTGAGTGGCAGCTCTGGAGTATAATACAGGATGTAACTCAGGATCAGTACAGGATAAGTAATGTATGTACACAGTGACTGCACCAGCAGAATAGTGAGTGCAGCTCTGGAGTATAATACAGGATGTAACTCCGGATCAGTACAGGATAAGTAATGTATGTACACAGTGACTGCACCAGCAGAATAGTGAGTGCAGCTCTGGAGTATAATACAGGATGTAACTCAGGATCAGTACAGGATAAGTAATGTATGTACACAGTGACTCTACCAGCAGAATAGTGAGTGCAGCTCTGGAGTATAATACAGGATGTAACTCAGGATCAGTACAGGATAAGTAATGTATGTACACAGTGACTGCACCAGCAGAAATAGTGAGTGCAGCTCTGGAGTATAATACAGGATGTAACTCAGGATCAGTACAGGATAAGTAATGTATGTACACAGTGACTGCACCAGCAGAATAGTGAGTGCAGCTCTGGAGTATAATACAGGATGTAACTCAGGATCAGTACAGGATAAGTAATGTATGTACACAGTGACTGCACCAGCAGAATAGTGAGTGCAGCTCTGGAGTATAATACAGGATGTAACTCAGGATCAGTACAGGATAAGTAATGTATGTACACAGTGACTGCACCAGCAGAATAGTGACTGCAGCTCTGGAGTATAATACAGGATGTGGACCCTTATAGAACAGTATCTGCTGTTGAGTTATCATGCATCTGATCATTCTGAGGTTGTAGTCAGCTGGCATTTGGATGCAATGTGTTGTCAGTGTGACATGTCATCTCTATAGGGGTGACCGTCGCTGTATGACACCCTTAGATCTGCAGCTGAACCCCTGTAATGTATTAACCATTTTGTTTCTGGTTGTTCAGTTTGGGGGTGGAGCCTGTGGATAAAGATGCCATAAAGCAGCCCCCCAGGAACGCCAAGGAAGCGATCCTTAGCAAAGCCTTACTCCTGAAGATCCTGCTCTCGGCCGCCATCATCATCAGTGGGACGCTCTTCGTCTTCTGGAAAGAGGTTAGACGATTGTCGGGAGCCGCGGGCGAGGAGCAATTAACCGTTTACTCAATAGTTAAGGCGCTAATTTCTAAAATGAGGGGCAGACGATCATTAATGAATTTGTTAGCTGCCGCCATTAACCCTTAGAGTCTGAATCAAGCGGAGGGGATGGGGGCGAGTCAGGGGGTGTAGAGATTCAGCTTCTCCTGCAGGTATGCACTACAACTCCCAGCAGGATTCTAATTGGAGAACAGCCCCTTTTACAGAGTGGACACCCTAGATCTGTCATGTGACCTCCATTTCACTCTCTGCACTCAGATTCCGGATGGGAAAGTGACTCCGAGAACCACGACGATGACCTTCACGTGTTTTGTGTTTTTTGACATGTTCAACGCCTTGGCCTGCCGGTCGCTGGTGAGTGCGGCTCTGATATCCATACAGTCCATACAGTAAGACACCCTGTGGCCCCCAGTAGAGGAACTGGACCCCACAGGGAAACAAACAGTATTTGAAATGTTTCACTGGAATAGATGATGCTCCGGGCGCGAGAAGTTATTTCCTGTGCCGCCCCTTTACATTTTCTCTTTTCTAGAATAAAACGATCTTTGAGATCGGCATCTTCAAGAACCGGATGTTCTGGCTCTCGGTGATCGGCTCCATCCTGGGTCAGATGGCCGTCATCTACATCCCCCCCCTGCAGAAAGTGTTCCTGACACAAAACCTACATGCACTGGGTGAGTCTGGTGAGAGGGGGATGATGGGAGTAGGGATCCACAGCCACAATTACTTCTGTACCAGCAGCTAAGGGCGATGATGGAGGACATATAGTTACTGCTGTATCACCAAGTGAGGTGGATGATGGGAGCCTGGGTTCGGGTTGTTACCCAGCTTTCCCAGAAACCTGAATGGAAATCTGCTTGGTAGAAAAGAATCAGTGTAAGGACCCATTCATTTGAACGGAGCTGAAAAAGATTCGGACAGCGCGCCGTCTGCTGTCCACATCCGTGGTTCTGTTCCCCGGCTCAGCGGAAAGTATATTGCAGACAAGAATAGGAATTCTCTATTACGGTTGCGGCCATGTACAGTCAGCAAATTGCGGAACGCACACGGCCGGTATCCATGTTATGCGGATCTGCAAAACACTACGGCCGTCTGAATGAGGCCTAAAGGCTCGTGCACACGCAGTCTGCAAAACACGGATACCGGCCGTGTACATTCCGCACTTTGAAGAACAGACTGGCCGCCTCTTATAGTTCTATTTTTTTGTGGGGCTGTAGAACATATATACGGACAGCGAACGTCCGCATCTAACCCGCAAAAGATGCGGACCAAAAATACGTTAGTGTGCATGAGCCCTGAGGGAGATCGCTGTTCATGATCACAGGAAAGCTGGGTGACAACCAATATGGCGGCCATTACAGCTCACCCAACTTTCCCAGAACTGTGCAGCAGTGATAGTGGCCCCCCGGTTAACCCCTCCTTCTCCCCGCAGACCTGCTCTTCCTCACCGGTCTGGCGTCCTCCGTCTTCGTGGTGTCGGAGCTGATTAAGTTCTGCGAGCAGTGCTGCTGCCGGAAGAAGACGGTGAAAGTCCTAGAAGAAGAAATCTGAAGACGACCGTGTAGCTCTTGTCGCCCCGCTCCCCGCGATGTGCACTGCGCCGTCCGCTTTATTATTTATGTGAAGTCGACACTGCTGTGTTTTATTGGAAAAAAAAAAACATTTAACAGGCATGAAAACCGGAAAGACTAAACCGCGACGTCGGCCGATCCTGGCTCGAAGGAGAAATCATCGCCTTTTTTTTGTATTTTCCGATTCATTTACAATTAAAGACTAATCATTTATTTTTTAAATAATACAAACGAGTCTGGGAGTCAATAGAACCTGCTCTGCAGAGCATCGCACCAGAGGGGCCACACTGGTTGTTTCTGCAGTCTGCCCCGGTGTAAGAGCTCGTACACACAGGTGAATGAGCCCCTAACATTCTGTATTTATCACCTGATTCCAGGGGCCGCACACGGCCATATATTCTCCATTATGTCAATGATTCCTCTGAGATGGTGAACATTTTGCAGATTTGTACTCCATATGTAAATGAGGGGGGAGGGCACGTTTAATAAATGCAAAACAATGATGGCGGCTGAGGGGGAGGAGCCAGATTCCATAGTTTCATTTATTACAGTTTCCAGTGGAGGAAATGACTTTAAAAGCAGTAAATTCAGCCTCGGAGCGGGACAAGAGATCAGCAGCTGAAATAAATTAGGTAATAAAGGTTTTCTTCTATAAAATCTGGTAAACGGGGGGCGGAGGATGAGCCTCGGCGGGGGCCTCTTTTCTTTTGCAGGATCACAGCCTGTTAATGTGAATCTGCTGCCATCTTGTGGTGAACGCACTGAACTGCAGGACCTGAAGCTCAGTCACTGCTGGCAGTAATAATAATGGCGGTGTCGGGAGGATGAGCCCCGGGGTCTCCTCTGTGGTCACCTCCTTACTTTATGTTTCGTCGTCGTCTTTATCTCGGAGTCCCTCGCTCTGCCGCGTCCGTCCCGTCATCTCCAGCAGCGCCTGCGCCTCTGGGTCTGCATCCAGGATGCTCTTCTTGTTCTTAACCTGGACAAGAAAGGGGCGGAAGACAATTAGATGGGACTGCACGTACAGCCAGAGCTGGTCACTGTACTCAGCTGCATCCCTCACAATGCACTGCAGCAGGCGGGAGGAGGTACAGTATATAGTAAGTGTGGGGTGCGGTATACACTATATACACAGTGATCGGGGGGGTGCGGTATACACTATATACAGTGATCGGGGGGTGCGGTATACAGTGATCGGGGGTGCAGTATACACTATATACACAGCGATCGGGGGGTGCAGTATACACAGCGATCGGGGGGTGTGGTATACACTATATACAGTGATCGGGGGTGCAGTATACACTATATACACAGCGATCGGGGGTGTGGTATACACTATATACACAGCGATCGGGGGGTGCAGTATACACTATATTACACAGTGATCGGGGTGCGGTGTACACTATATACAGAGTGATCGGGGGGTGCAGTATACACTATATACACAGTGATTGGGGGGTGCAGTATACACTATATACACAGTGATCGGGGGGTGCGGTATACTCTATATACACAGCGATCGGGGGGTGCGGTATACACTATATACACAGCGATCGAGGGGTGCGGTATACACTATATAACACAGCGATCGGGGGGTGCGGTATACACAGCGATCGGGGGGTGCGGTATACACTATATACACAGCGATCGGGGGGTGCGGTATACACTATATACACAGCGATCGGGGGGTGCGGTATACACTATATACAGAGTGATCGGGGGGTGCGGTATACACAGCGATCGGGGGGTGCGGTATACACTATATACACAGCGATCGGGGGTGCGGTATACACTATATACAGCGATCGGGGGGTGCGGTATACACTATATACAGTGATCGGGGGGTGCAGTATACACTATATACACAGCGATCGGGGGGTGCGGTATACACTATATACAGAGTGATCGGGGGTGCGGTATACATATACACAGTGATCGTGGTTGCGGTATACACTATATACACAGCGATCGGGGGGTGCAGTATACACTATATACACAGCGATCGGGGGGTGCGGTATACACTATATACACAGTGATCGGGGGTGCGGTATACACTATATACAGAGTGATCCGGGGTGCGGTATACACTATATACACAGTGATCGGGGGTGCGGTATACACTATATACAGAGTGATCGGGGGTGCGGTATACACTATATACACAGTGATCGGGGGGTGCGGTATACACTATATACAGAGTGATCGGGGGTGCAGTATACTCTATATACACAGTGATCGGGGGGTGCGGTATACACTATATACAGAGTGATCGGGGGTGCGGTATACACTATATACACAGTGATCGGGGGTGCGGTATACACTATATACAGAGTGATCGGGGGTGCGGTATACACTATATACACAGCGATCGGGGGGTGCGGTATACACTATATACACAGCGATCGGGGGGTGCGGTATACACAGCGATCGGGGGTGCGGTATACACTATAATACACAGCGATCGGGGGTGCGGTATACACTATATACACAGCGATCGGGGGTGCGGTATACACTATATACACAGCGATCGGGGGGTGCGGTATACACAGCGATCGGGGGGTGCGGTATACACAGCGATCGGGGGGTGCGGTATACACAGCGATCGGGGGGTGCGGTATACACAGCGATGGGGGGTGCGGTATACACTATATACACAGCGATCGGGGGGTGCGGTATACACACTATATACACAGTGATCGGGGGGTGCGGTATACACAGCGATCGGGGGGTGCGGTATACACTATATACACAGCGATCGGGGGGTGCGGTATACACTATATACACAGCGATCGGGGGGTGCGCGTATATATACACTATATACAGTGATCGGGGGGTGCAGTATACACTATACACAGTGATCGGGGGTGCAGGTATACACTATATACACAGTGATCGGGGTGCGGTATACACTATATACACAGCGATCGGGGGGTGCGGTATACACTATATACAGAGTGATCGGGGGTGCGGTATACATATACACAGTGATCGGGGGGTGCAGTATACACTATATACACAGTGATCGGGGGGTGCGGTATAACACTAATATACACAGTGATCGGGGGGTGCGGTATACACTATATACACAGTGATCGGGGGGGTATACGGTATATACACTATATACACAGTGATCGGGGGGTGCGGTATACACTATATACAGAGTGATCGGGGTGCGGTATACTCTATATACACAGTGATCGGGGGGGTGCGGTATACACTATATACAGAGTGATCGGGGTGCGGTATACACTATATACACCAGTGATCGGGGGGTGCGGTATACACTATATACAGAGTGATCGGGGGTGCGGTTATACACGATATACAGAGTGATCGGGGGGTGCGGTATACTCTATATACACAGTGATCGGGGGTGCAGTATTACACTATATACAGAGTGATCGGGGGTGCGGTATACTCTATATACACAGTGATCGGGGGTGCGGTATACACTATATACACCAGTGATCGGGGTGCGGTATACACTATATACAGAGTGATCGGGGGTTGCGGTATACTCTATATACACAGTGATCGGGGGGTGCGTATACACTATATACAGAGTGATCGGGGGTGCGGTATACTCTATATACACAGTGATGGGGGGGTGCGGTATACACTATATACAGAGGTGATCGGGGGTGCGGTATACACTATATACAGAGTGATCGGGGGTGCGTATACACTATATACACAGTGATGGGGGGTGCGGTATACACTATATACACAGTGATCGGGGGTGCGTATACTCTATATACACAGTGATCGGGGTGCAGTTATACACTATATACAGATGATCGGGGGGTGCGTATACACTATATACACAGTGATCGGGGGGTGCGGTATACACTATATACACAGTGATCGCGGGGGTGCGGTATACTCTATATACACAGTGATCGGGGGTGCAGTATACACTATATACACAGTGATCGGGGGTGCAGTATACACTAATATACACAGTGATCGGGGTGCGGTATACTCTATAACACAGTGATCGGGTGGGTGCAGGTATACACTATATACAAGTGATCGGGGGTGCGGTATACACTATATACACAGTGATCGGGGGGTGCAGTGTACACTATATACACAGTTGATCGGGGGTGCAGTATACACTATATACAGAGTGATCGGGGGTGCGGTATACACTATATACACAGTGATCGGGGGTGCAGTATACACTATATACACAGTGATCGGGGTGCAGTAATACACTATATATACAGTGATCGGGGTGCAGTATACACTATTATACACAGTTGATCGGGGGTGCAGTATACACTATATACACAGCGATCGGGGGTGCAGTATACACAGCGATCGGGGTGCAGTATACACTATATACACAGTGATCGGGGTGCAGTATACACTATATACACAGTGATCGGGAGGTGCGGTATACACTATATACAGAGTGATCGGGGGGGGTGCAGTATACACTATATAACACGTGATCGGGGTGCAGTATACACTATATACACAGTGATCGGGGGGTGCAGTATACACTATATACACAGTGATCGGGGGGTGCAGTATACACTATATACACAGTGATCGGGGGTGCAGTATACACTATATACACAGTGATCGGGTGCAGTATACACTATATACACAGTGATCGGGGGGAATGATCGGGGGTGCAGTATACACTATATACACAGTGATCGGGGGGCGGTATACTCTATATACACAGTGATCGGGGGGTGCGGTATACACTATATACACAGTGATCGGGGGTGCAGTGATACACTATATACACAGTGATCGGGGGTGCGGTATACTCTATATACACAGTGATCGGTGATCGGGGGTGCAGTATACACTATATACACAGTGATCGGGGGTGCGGTATACACTATATACACAGTGATCGGGGGTGCAGTATACACTATATACAGAGTGATCGGGGGTGCAGATACACTATATACACAGGGATCGGGGGTGCATACACTATATACAGAGTGATCGGGGGGTGCAGTATACACTATATACACAGTGATCGGGGGGTGCGGTATACACTATATACAGAGTGATCGGGGGTGCGGTATACTCTATATACACAGTGATCGGGGTGCAGTATACACTATATACACAGTGATCGGGGGTGCAGTATACACTATATACACAGTGATCGGGGGTGCAGTGTACACTATATACACAGTGATCGGGGGTGCAGTATACACTATATACACAGTGATCGGGGGTGCGGTATACTCTATATACAACAGTGATCGGGGGGTGCAGTATACACTATATACACAGTGATCGGGGGTGCGGTATATACACTATATACACAGTGATCGGGGGTGCAGTATACACTATATACACAGTGATCGGGGTGCGGTATACTCTATATACACAGTGATCGGGGGGTGCAGTATACACTATATACACAGTGATCGGGGTGCAGTATACACTATATACACAGTGATCGGGGGTGCAGTATACACATATATACACAGTGATCGGGGGTGCAGGTATACACTATATACACAGTGATCGGGGGGTGCAGTATACCACTATATACACACAGTGATCGGGGGGGTGCAGTATACACTATATACACAGTGATCGGGGGTGCAGTATATCACTATATACACTACACAGTGATCGGGGGGTGCGGTATACACTATATACACAGTGATCGGGGGTGCAGTATACACTATATACACAGTGATCGGGGGGTGCAGTATACACTATATACACAGTGATCGGGGGTGCAGTCGGTATACACTATATACACAGTGATCGGGGGTGCGGTATACACTATATACACAGTGATCGGGGGTGCAGTATACACTATATACACAGTGATCGGGGGGAGGGCGGTATACACTATATACACAGTGATCGGGGGTGCAGTATACACTATACACAGTGATCGGGGTGCGGTATACACTATATACACAGTGATCGGGGTGCAGTATACACTATATACACAGTGATCGGGGGTGCAGTATACACTATATACACAGTGATCGGGGGTGCAGTATACACTATATACACAGTGATCGGGGGCAGTGCAGTATTATACACTATATACACAGTGATCGGGGGTGCAGTATACACTATATACACAGTGATCGGGGGTATGCAGTATACACTATACATGATCGGGTGCATATACACACTGATCGGGGGTGCGTATACACTATATACACAGTGATCGGGCGGTGCGTATACACTATATACACAGTGATCGGGGTGCAGTATACACTATATACACAGTGATCGGGGGTGCAGTATACACTATATACACAGTGATCGGGGGGTGCAGTATACTCTATATACACAGTGATCGGGGGTGCAGTATACACTATATACACAGTGATCGGGGGGTGCGGTATACACTATATACAGAGTTGATCGGGGGGGCGTATACACTATATACACAGTGATCGGGGGTGCGTATACCTATATACCGGATCGGGGTGCGTACACTATATACACAGTGATCGGGGGTGCAGTATACACTATATACACAGCGATCGGGGGGTGCAGTATACACTATATACACAGTGATCGGGGTGCAGTATACACTATATACACAGTGATCGGGGGTGCAGTGTACACTATATACACAGTGATCGGGGGTGCAGTGTACACTATATACACAGTGATCGGGGTGCGGTATACACTATATACACAGTGATCGGGGGTGCAGTGTACACTATATACACAGTGATCGGGGGGTGCGGTATACACTATATACACAGTGATCGGGGTGCAGTATACACTATATACACAGTGATCGGGGGGTGCGGGTATACACTATATACACAGTGATCGGGGGTGCAGTATACACTATATACACAGTGATCGGGGTGCAGTGTACTCTATATACACAGTGATCGGGGGGGTGCAGTGTACACTATATACACAGTGATCGGGGTGCGGTATACTCTATATACACAGTGATCGGGGGTGCAGTATACACTATATACACATGATCGGGGGTGCGGTATACTCTATATACACAGTGATCGGGGGTGCAGTATACTCTATATACACAGTGAATCGGGGGTGCAGTATACACTAATACACAGTGATCGGGGGGTGCGGTATACACTATATACAGAGTGATCGGGGGCGCGGTATACACTATATACAGAGTGATCGGGGGCGCGTATACACTATATACACAGTGATCGGGGGTGCAGTATACACTATATACACAGTGATCGGGGGTGCAGTATACACTATATACACAGTGATCGGGGTGCGGTATACTCTATATACACAGTGATCGGGGGTGCAGTGTACACTATATACACAGTGATCGGGGTGCAGTATACACTATATACCACAGTGATCGGGGTGCAGTATACTCTATATAGACAGTGATCGGGGGTGCGGTATACTCTATATACACAGTGATCGGGGGTGCGGTATACACTATATACACAGTGATCGGGGGTGCGGTATACTCTATATAACACAGTGATCGGGGTGCAGTATACTCTATATACACAGTGATCGGCGGGTGCAGTATACTCTATATACACAGTGATCGGGGGTGCAGTATACACTATATACACAGTGATCGGGGTGCGGTATACTCTATATACACAGTGATCGGGGTGGCAGTATACTCTATATACACAGTGATCGGGGGTGCAGTATACTCTATATACACAGTGATCGGGGGGTGCAGTATACTATATACTATATACACAGTGATCGGGGTGCAGTATACTCTATATACACAGTGATCGGGGTGCAGTATACACTATATTACACAGTGATCGGGGGTGCAGTGATCGGGGGGCATATACACTATATACACAGTGATCGGGGTGCAGGTATACACTATATACACAGTGATCGGGGGGTGCAGTGATCACTATATACAGAGTGATCGGGGGTGCAGTATACTCTATATACACAGTGATCGGGGTGCAGTATATACACTATATACACAGTGATCGGGGGTGCAGTATACACTATATACAACAGTGATCGGGGATGCGGTATACACTATATACAGAGTGATCGGGGGTGCGGTATACTCTATATACACATGTGATCGGGGGTGCGGTATACACTATATACACAGTGATCGGGGGTGCAGGTATACACTATATACACAGTGATCGGGGGTGCAGTATACACTATATACAGAGTGATCGGGGTGGGTGCGGTATACTATATACACAGTGATCGGGGGTGCAGTATACACTATATTACAGAGTGATCGGGGTGCGGTATACACTATATACACAGTGATCGGGGTGCGGGTGGTCGGTATACACTATATACACAGTGATCGGGGGTGCGGTATACTCTATATACACAGTGATCGGGGGTGCAGTATACACTATATACACAGTGATCGGGGGTGCAGCGGTATACACTATATACACACAGTGATCGGGGGGTGCGTATACTCTATATACACACAGTGATCGGGGGTGCAGTATACACTATATACACATGATCGGGGTGCAGTATACACTATATACACACAGTGATCGGGGTGCAGTATACTATACACACAGTATCGGGGGTGCGTATACACTATATACACAGTGATCGGGGTGGTGCGGTATACTCTATATACACAGTGATCGGGGGTGCGGTATACACTATATACACAGTGATCGGGGGTGCAGTATACTCTATATACACAGTGATCGGGGGTGCGGTATACTCTATATAACACAGTGATCGGGGGTGCAGTATACACTATATACAGAGTGATCGGGGGTGCGGTATACTCTATATACACAGTGATCGGGGGTGCAGTATACACTATATACACAGTGATCGGGGGTGCAGTATACACTATATACACAGTGATCGGGGTGCGGTATACACTATATACAGAGTGATCGGGGGTGCAGTATACACTATATACACAGTGATCGGGGGTGCGGTATACACTATATACACAGTGATCGGGGTGCAGTGTACACTATATACACAGTGATCGGGGGTGCGGTATACTCTATATACACACAGTGATCGGGGTGCAGTATACACTATATACACAGCCGATCGGGGTGCGGTATACACTATATACACAGTGATCGGGGGTGCGGTATACACTATATACAGAGTGATCGGGGGGTGCGGTATACACTATATACACAGTGATCGGGTGCAGTGTACACTATATACACAGTGATCGGGGGTGCGGTATACTCTATATACACAGTGATCGGGGTGCAGTATACACTATATACACAGTGATCGGGGGTGCGGTATACACTATATACACAGTGATCGGGGGGTGCGGTATACACTATATACACAGTGATCGGGGGTGCGGTATACACTATATACACAGTGATCGGGGGTGCAGCGTTATTTCCCAGCATGCTCCTCTCCCACTCACCTGTAGCTCCTCAGACAGATCCCCGAGCCCCCACACCTCCATGGAGTCTATGGAGAATTCCTCTGTGGCGGACAGCTGGGGGCTGTTGTACGTCGTGCACCGCGGTTTCGCTTTGCTGTGGCCTTTCCCAAAGTTACTGTCAATCCAAAGTCCAAAATAGTCGTGCTGCCCCCCCATACCCTGAAAGGACATAAAAACGGCAGGTTATCAATACGTTATAGTCCCACAACCCATCACCCACTCCTGCTGCAGCCCCCGCACTGATGTAGACATCCCCTTTAAATGATGGAAACAGCTTGTAGTTTGTATTCATTTTTTATACTCTGCTGCCATCTTGTGGTGAAAACAGGTAACTGCAGGATGCAAAACCAATTGCAGTATTTTATACTAGTGGTCAGTAACTAGTGGCCGAGACTACAACTCCCAGCATGCACCAGCAGCCTATGGGCCAGGGGGATGCCTGTATGATGTCTTTTAACCAACAAGAGTATTGCTGCTGCAATTCTAGGTTCCTGTTGGAGCTGGAGGATTCACAGAGATTTTTCCGTCTCCCTGCACAGTGTCACCGGTACACACAGCGGGCACTCACCAGTCCGTTGGGCATGGTCTGCTGGCCATGGTTCAGGTACATGTAGTGGTCATTGTATCCTGTGTACGTGAAGACGTCCAGGAGCGGCGACACAGTGAAAAGGAAGCATCTGCTGTCACCTGAGGAAAGAAGACACAGCAGCACAGAGTGATTACAGCAAAACGTTCTCCTCAGAAGTTCCCTGGGCTGGCAGTCTAAAGGGCCAAACAGGAAAAGATTGTGCAGTCCCATGTAAAACTGTATACCGACAAGTTCTGCTGTTTCTTTGTAATAAACTCTGTTTGAATCCCTGCAACTGCAAGATCTCTGCTTTCTGTCATCAAATGGAAACAAGCTTATTCATATGAGCTAAACACAGCAGCAACACAGATCTCTCCTGCAGTGATAGTTTGTTACAAAGTATCAGTCTGGAGTTGAGGATTGTCTAAACTCGATACATTATAACCAACAGTACCTAATAGATTGTCAGCCTCTGAACACTGAAGAGCTATGCTTGCTGTCAGTGAATATGGTGAGGAATGGAAACACAAAGTCTATTAGAAAGTTGCAGAACTTTTCGCTCTGCCCAGATGAAGCTTCATTTACCGCCCCTTTAAGAGGCTGGCGCTGCAGTGACTCACCCTGGAACTGCGGCTTCACCTCCCAGTTCTGCGCTGCGAATCCTCCGAAGATGTGGCCGCCGGAGTCCCTCAGGACCAACAGGCTGGGTCCCTGGTCCAGGAGGTGGCCACACAGCTGGGAGAAGCTCTCGCCGTGGACCTGGGTGGAGAAAAGCAGCCGCCATTTGTGCTGCATCTCGGAGGGCAGGTGGGAGTTCAGGTACATGATGGCGGGCAGGTCCAGGAGGCTGGTGAAGCCGGGCGCCCGCCCTCTGTGGCAGCGCGGCACCAGGCTGCTGACATCTCTCTGCTGTTCTAGATTCTGCTGCAAGACGGAGAACGGCGAAGTGATGGCGATTCTGAGGAACGTGGAGACGATGGGCGCCCTGTAGAGCCAGTCCTCAACGGCCGCCCTGGAGAAGGACGAGGGGTCCGCGGCGTCTGGCGACCGCCCACCTGCCACATGAGACGACACCTGGGGTCACACACTGGGCACATGGGTCCCTAATTAACCCTTCATTCACTGAGCTGGTTACCGCTCGGCTTCTGTAGCTGTGTCAGCAGTTGCGTGGCCAGGATACGGGTCCCGGAGGTGCAGTCCCGGGTGTTTTCGAGGCTCCATCCGGAAAGCGCGTTCTGCTGCCGTAACGCATGAACAGCTGCGCCAATCAAATCCTCCAGGAACTGGGGAGGAGACGGGAAGCGTTAGAATACGTTACTATACAGGACGCCTCTATATATAATGGCACAGAAGACTGGTGACGCCCCCGCAGGCTGGGACTCACCTGCTGAACTTGCTGCCCCGTTACTCGCTCGCTGTTGTCACCCCCGATCATCGGCAGGATGACCGCGCTCTTCTCCTCGGCTGTTCCTCTCAGGAGGTCGATGATGAAGACAACAAACTGCTCCCGGGTCACCTCCGGACCGCACGCCGCGGTTTTGCCGGTTATGTTCACACTCCGCATCCCATGAAAAATACACTGAGACATGGAGCCCGGAAGGGAATGGCCAATGGAATCCTGGGAGGGGAAGCAGAGGATTCTGGGTAAAAACGGGAGGAGGGTGGAGCCCCTAAACATGATCCCGCCCATAAACAGAGATAAGCGGCAATAACGTGCGTCAATCCTACTCATGTTCTATTTAAAGGGCCAGCGCCGTCTCCTGGATATAAAGCCCTAGCTTACTAACAGCCTTCATCATCAATCTCATCTGCTTGCTGTCAGTGAATGGGAACCTTCTTATTTACATCTGGAAGATGAAAATCCATCTCAAAGCTAAGGGTTTGGTACAATGTGCTAGGGTAGACACTCTTCTCCAGTCCTGGACATCGGGCTCTTAACATCACTAAAACACTGTAACAAATCCTCAGCTGTGTAAGCAGTAAGGGTGGTCAGAGAACTAGAATGTCCCCATTCACTGACAGCAAGGAGAGAAGAGGTTATTCAGGCTCCAGTATCAAGCAGATCGTCATCCACCTCTTCCCTCAGAGGCTGAAGTACAGGCAGGTTAAAAACCTCAGGCCGTGTCCGCCGCCTCTCACCTGGAACGCCGTAAGACCCACGCATTTCTTGCCGGGGTTTGCAGTCACGTTGTCGAAGCTCCGCTCTATCTGGGCCTGCTCTGCGGGGTGCACCCGCGCCAGGCGTCTCTGGTAGGCGCTGCTCTCCACGTTCCCCATCACCGAGGAGACATCAGCTGCAAAATGTGAAGGAGAGAAGCATCGGGATCAGCAGCGACTGCACCGACCACACACAACAGAGCGATAAAGAGGGGGATGAACCCGGGTGGGGCAGCGACTGCACCAACCACCCACAACAGAGTGATAAAGGGGGGTGAACCTGGGTGGGGCGGCGACTGCACCGACCACCCACAACAGAGTGATAAAGGGGGGTGAACCTGGGTGGGGCGGCGACTGCACGACCACGCACAGCAGAGAGATAAAGGGGGGTGAACCCGGGTGAGGCGGCGACTGCACCGACCACCCACAACAGAGTGATAAAGGGGGGTGAACCCAGGTGGGGCGGCGACTGCACCGACCACCCACAACAGAGTGATAAAGGGGGGTGAACCTGGGTGGTGCGGCGACTGCACTGACCTCATACATCAGAGCGATAAAGGGGGGTGAACCCGGGTGGGGTGGCGACTGCACTGACCTCATACATCAGAGCAATAAAGGGAGGATGAACCCAGGAGGGCCGCGACTGCACCAACCGCACAGATCAGAGCGATAAATGGAGGATGAACCCGGGAGGGGAGGTGACTGCACATAGTAGTGAGATAAAGGGAGAAGAAACCGGGAGGGCAGCGACTGCACCAACCCCACATATGAGAGCGATAAAGGGGGGATGAAACCCTGGAGATGCGGATGAACCCGATCATACTCAGCAGAGAGATAAAGGGGAGATGCAGCGACTGCACCCAGCAGAGAGATTAAAGGGAGGATGAACCCAGGAGGGGCGACGACGGCACCCAAACGCACAGATAAGAGCGGTAAATGGGGGATGAACCCAGGAGGGCACCGACCGACACAGTAGAGGGATAAGGGGGAGGGGGATGAACCCGGGTGGGGCAGCGACTGCACCGACCACCCACAACAGAGTGATAAAGGGGGGTGAACCCGGTGTGGGCGGCGACTGCACCGACCTCATACATCAGAGCAATAAAGGGAGGATGAACCCAGGAGGGGCCGCGGCTGCACCAACCGCAAGATCAGAGCGATAAATGGAGAATGAACCCGGGAGGGGAGGTGACTGCACATAGTAGTGAGATAAAGGGAGGAAGAAACCGGGAGGGCAGCGACTGCACCAACCCCACATATCAGAGTGATAAAGGGGGGATGAACCCAGGAGGGGCAGCGACTGCACCAATCATACTCAGCAGAGAGATAAAGGGGAGATGCGGCGACTGCACCCAGCAGAGAGATAAAGGGAGGATGAACCCAGGAGGGGCGACGACGGCACCAAACGCACAGATCAGAGCGGTAAATGGGGGATGAACCCAGGAGGGCACCGACCGACACAGTAGAGGGATAAGGGGGGAGGGGGGGGAACCCGGAGGGGTGGCAATGAATAGTGACACTGTGATGGACATGATACCAAGGGGGAAATTTCTGCATTAACTGCCCCTCTCAGGATGAATCACCTCACAATTACTACATGTCTCCAGTCACATCCAGAGCTGCAACCCAGAATCTGCTGATTTACTGTCACCAGAGCGCAGTGCATTGTGGGAGCACCGTCTGACACACAGCAGAATTGTGAGCGCAGCTCTGGAGGCCGCTTATCACTCGGCCTCATATTTACAGGTGACACAGGAGCCGAATGTTTCCACCATAAACACTGAGTCCAATCACCGATCAGATCTCAACCGTCAATTATACGCTTAACCCTTCCCCATCCAAAGAGTGTAATGTACGTTATATAATCAATTCTAGTCCCAGAGGAAGATACTCCCCAGTGCTACAGTCCTAGAGGAAAATACTCCACAGTGCTACAGTCCTAGAGGAAAATACTCCACAGTGCTACAGTCCTAGAGGAAAATACTCCACAGTGCTACAGTCCTAGAGGAAAATACTCCACAGTGCTACAGTCCTAGAGGAAAATACTCCACAGTACTACAGTCTAGAGTCCTAGAGAAGATACTCCCCAGTGCTACAGTCCTAGTGGGAAGATACTCCACAGTGCTACAGTCCTAGAGGAAAATACTCCACAGTGCTACAGTCCTAGAGGAAAATACTCCACAGTGCTACAGTCCTAGAGGAAAGATACACAGTGCTACAGTCCTAGAGGAAAATACTCCACAGTGCTACAGTCCTAGAGGAAGATACTCCACAGTACAGTCTAGAGAAATACTCCACAGTGCTACAGTCCTAGAGGAAAATACTCCACAGTGCTACAGTCCTAGAGGAAAATACTCCACAGTCTACACAGTACTCCAGTGCTACAGTCCTAGAGGAAAATACTCCACAGTGCTACAGTCCTAGAGGAAAATACTCCACAGTGCTACAGTCCTAGAGGAAGATACTCCACAGTCTACAGTCCTAGAGGAAGAATACTCCACAGTGCTACAGTCCTAGAGGAAAATACTCCACAGTGCTACAGTCCTAGAGGAAAATACTCCACAGTGCTAACAGTCCTAGAGGAAGATATTCCCCAGTGCTACAGTCCTAGAGGAAAATACTCCACAGTGCTACAGTCCTAGAGGGAAAATACTCCACAGTGCTACAGTCCTAGAGGAAAATACTCACAGTGCTACAGTCCTAGAGGAAGATACTCCCCAGTGCTTACAGTCCTAGAGAAGATACTCCACAGTGCTACAGTCCTAGTAGGAAATATACTCCACAGTTGCGACAGTCCTAGAGGGAAAATACTCCACAGTGCTACAGTCCTAGAGGAAAATACTCCACAGTTGCTGTTACAAGTCCTTAGGGAAAATACTCCACAGTGCTACAGTCCTAGAGGAAGATACTCCACCAGTGCTACAGTCCTAGAGGAAGATACTCGCCAGTGCCTACAGATCCTAGAGGAAAAGTACTTCCACAGTGCTACAGTCCTAGAGGAAGATGCCCCACAGTGCTACAGTCCTAGAGGAAGATACTCCCCAGTGCTACAGTCCTAGAGGAAAATACTCCACAGTGCTACAGTCCTAGAGGAAGATACTCCACAGTGCTACAGTCCTAGAGGTAGATGCCCCCCCCCCAGTGCTACAGTCCTAGAGGTAGATGCCCCACAGTGCTACAGTCCTAGAGGAAAATACTCCACAGTGCTACAGTCCTAGAGGAAGATACTCCCAGTGCTACAGTCCTAGAGGTAGATACCCCCCCAGTGCTACAGTCCTAGAGGTAGATGCCCCCCAGTGCTACAGTCCTAGAGGTAGATGCCCCCCAGTGCTACAGTCCTAGAGGTAGATGCCCCCCAGTGCTACAGTCCTAGAGGTAGATGCCCCCCAGTGCTACAGTCCTAGAGGAAGATGCCCCCCAGTGCTACAGTCCTAGAGGTAGATGCCCCCCAGTACTACAGTCCTAGAGGTAGATGCCCCCAGTGCTACAGTCCTAGAGGTAGATGCCCCCAGTGCTACAGTCCTAGAGGTAGATGCCCCACAGTGCTACAGTCCTAGAGGTAGATGCCCCCCAGTGCTACAGTCCTAGAGGTAGATGCCCCACAGTGCTACAGTCCTAGAGGTAGATGCCCCCCAGTGCTACAGTCCTAGAGGAAAATACTCCACAGTGCTACAGTCCTAGAGGTAGATGCCCCCCCCAGTGCTACAGTCCTAGAGGTAGATGCCCCCCAGTGCTACAGTCCTAGAGGTAGATGCCCCCCCCAGTGCTACAGTCCTAGAGGTAGATGCCCCACAGTGCTACAGTCCTAGAGGAAGATACTCCCCAGTGCTACAGTCCTAGAGGTAGATACCCCCAGTGCTACAGTCCTAGAGGTAGATACCCCCAGTGCTACAGTCCTAGAGGTAGATGCCCCCCCAGTGCTACAGTCCTAGAGGTAGATACCCCCCAGTGCTACAGTCCTAGAGGTAGATGCCCCCCAGTACTACAGTCCTAGAGGTAGATGCCCCACAGTGCTACAGTCCTAGAGGAAGATACTCCCCAGTGCTACAGTCCTAGAGGTAGATACCCCCAGTGCTACAGTCCTAGAGGTAGATGCCCCCCCCCAGTGCTACAGTCCTAGAGGTAGATACCCCCCAGTATTACAGTCCTAGAGGTAGATACTCCCCAGTACTACAGTCCTAGAGGTAGATGCCCCCCAGTGCTACAGTCCTAGAGGTAGATGCCCCCCCCCCAGTGCTACAGTCCTAGAGGTAGATGCCCCACAGTGCTACAGTCCTAGAGGAAGATACTCCCCAGTGCTACAGTCCTAGAGGTAGATGCCCCCCAGTGCTACAGTCCTAGAGGTAGATGCCCCCCAGTGCTACAGTCCTAGAGGTAGATACCCCCCAGTGCTACAGTCCTAGAGGTAGATACCCCCCAGTGCTACAGTCCTAGAGGTAGATGCCCCCCAGTGGCTACAGTCCTAGAGGTAGATATCCCCCAGTACTACAGTCCTAGAGGTAGATACCCCCAGTACTACAGTCCTAGAGGTAGATACCCCCAGTACTACAGTCCTAGAGGTAGATACCCCCCAGTACTACAGTCCTAGAGGTAGATACCCCCAGTACTACAGTCCTAGAGGTAGATACCCCCCAGTACTACAGTCCTAGAGGTAGATACCCCCCAGTACTACAGTCCTAGAGGTAGATACCCCCCAGTATTACAGTCCTAGAGGTAGATACCCCCCAGTACTACAGTCGTAGAGGTAGATACCCCAGTACTACAGTCCTAAGCTAGATACCCCCTGTTTCTGGTAACTTACCCTCCTTACCTCCTTCCTCCTGCGACTTCTTCCAACGTCCCGCCCAGAATTCTCGTGACGTCATATGCTCCGCCCCCGAGTCTGCCTTGCTCATTCACAAGCAGCGCGGGAGGTTTGTATGAGTGGCAGAGTCATTATCCAATCAGTATCAGGCTAGTGGGCGGAGACACCATGAGGGCAGAATGCTGCACTTCGCCATATTAGAGACTGGCGTTCGACTGGGTCCTAGCGCCTGACGTCAATCTGCTCCTCAGAGTCATGGACAGAACCTCAGACCAGACCCCCCCTGTGTGCAGACCTCAGACCAGATCCCCCAGTATATAGATCCCAGCCCACCTGTGTAAAGACCTCAGACCAGAGCCTAGACCCCCCTAAATGCAGACCCAGACCAGATCCCTCCCAGATTCAGACACCCGACCAGACCTCCCTGCATAGAGACCTTAAACCAGACCCATCTGTATAGAGACCCCAGACCAAACTTTCCTGTATGCAGACCCCCCTGTATACAAACCCCAGACAAGACCTCTCCTGTATACAGACCCCAGACCATATGCAGACCCCAAACCAGAACTCCCCTGTATAAAGATGCTCGACCTCTCCTTTATACAGACCCCAGACCATACTACCTTGTATACAGACCGAAAACCAGACCTCCTTTATATATATATCCAAGACATCACTCCTGTGTATACAGACCCCAGACCAGACTCTTCTGTATACAGACCCCAACTCAGATTTACCATGTATACAGACTCCAGACCATACTGCTCTGTATACAGATCCAAAACCAGACCTCCTTTATACATATCCAAGATCAGACCCCATGAAAAGACCCCAGACCAGACATTTCCTATATACAGACACCATACCAGACCCACTGTACACAGACCCTAGACCAGACCCCCTGTATACAGACTCCAGACCAGACCCCCTGTATACAGACTCCAGACCAGACCCACTGTACACAGACCCTAGACCAGACCCCCTGTACACAGACTCCAAACCAGACCCCCTGTATACAGACACCATACCAGACCCACTGTACACAGACCCTAGACCAGACCCCCTGTACACAGACTCCAGAACAGACCCCCTGTACACAGACTCCAGACCCCTTGTATACAGACTCCAGACCCCCTGTATACAGACTCCAGACCAGATCCCCTGTATACAGACTCCAGACCAGATCCCCTGTATACAGACTCCACACCAGACCCCCTGTATACAGACTCCAGACCAGACCCCCTGTACACAGACTCCAGACCAGACCCCCTGTATACAGACACCATACCAGACCCACTGTACACAGACCCTAGACCAGACCCCTGTACACAGACTCCAGACCAGACCCCCTGTACACAGACTCCAGACCCCCTGTATACAGACTCCAGACCAGATCCCCTGTCAACCAATAACCCCTGTGTCCTTCACACAGCCCTGTTGCCGCTTATCTCTCAGGTTATATCCAGCAGTTATTGCTGGCTGTTGTGCCCAGTGCAGACCCCTGGTGTGACCTCAGTGACACTGCCCAGGTCAGAGGCTCATCACTCTTCCCAGCCGGTGCCCATCACTGCTCTCCCCAGAGCTGCACCCCCTCTCTCATCTCTGCCCTCCTACACTGACCTCCTCCATGCTTAGACCCTGCCGTCTCCAGGCTTCTCTCGTGCTGCACTGGTTCTCCAGCCTGCACCCCCCTGACTGTGGGTTGACACCAGTATTCCCAGTATGTCTGGTTTACTCTGTGACGTCTGATTTGATTTGTACAGGTTGCTGCGACTTGTGAAGCTTTGCGGTATGTGTTGGTATCCATCGCTGTAATATCATATCCTGCCACTAGATGTCAGCAGTGTGACATATACACGTCCTATAGTCACCTATCAGCTTCTCTGGATACAGGATGTGACTGCTGCAGCCAATCACTGTCCTCAGCGGTCTGCAGCTGTGTGGGCGCCAGAGGTATGAGAGAGACAGTGTCCAGCATCACCAGGCATCACCTAGATGGCTGCAAATTTACCTTATATGGCACTGTTACATGGGTGTTTATGTAGGCACTATATGGTGGTATTCTGCATATACCATATAAGTATTGATATTTTAGGCTCTAGATAGTTGTATTACGTATACACTGTATAGTAGTATTATGTGAGCAGTAAATGGTGGTATTATGTTGGCGGTATATGTCTATATTATGGGCAGCAAATGGTATTATTATGTTGGGAGTATATGGCAGTATAATGTGGACAGTATATAGCGGTATAATGTGGACAGTATATAGCAGTATAATGTGGACAGTATATGGCGGTATAATGTGGACAGTATATAGCAGTATAATGTGGACAGTATATGGTGGTATAATGTGGACAGTATATGGTGGTATAATGTGGACAGTATATAGCAGTATAATGTGGACAGTATATAGCGGTATAATGTGGGCAGTATATAGCGGTATAATGTGGACAGTATATAGCAGTATAATGTGGACAGTATATGGTGGTATAATGTGGGCAGTATATGGTGGTATAATGTGGGCAGTATATGGTGGTATAATGTGGGCAGTGTATGGTGGTATAATGTGGGCAGTATATGGTGGTATAATGTGGACAGTATATAGCGGTATAATGTGGACAGTATATAGCGGTATAATGTGGGCAGTATATGGTGGTATAATGTGGGCAGTATATGGTGGTATAATGTGGGCAGTAGATGGCAGTATATATGGGCAGTATATGTGGTACTATGCAGGCAAAAGATGGAAGTGTATGTGGAAAGTGTATGGTGATATTATGCAGGCATTATAAGGTGGTATCATATGGCCAGTAGATGGTGGTATATCTGGACAATATATGGTAGTATTATATAGATGCTATAGATGGCAGTATATGCAGGCCGTATATGGTGGTATTATTTGGGAAGTAGATGGTGGTATATGGGCAGTAGATGGTGGTATTATATGGGCTATAGATGGCGGTATATGCAGGCAGTATATGGTAGTATAATATGGGCAGTAGATGGTGGTATATGCAGGCAGTATATGGTGGTATTATATGGGCAGTAGATTGCGTTATATGAAGGCAGTATAAGGTGGTATTATATGGGCAGTATATGGTGGTATTATATGGGCAGTAGATGGTGGTATATGCAGGCAGTATATGGTGGTATTATATGGGCAGTAGATTGTGTTATATGAAGGCAGTATAAGGTGGTATTATATGGGCAGTATATGGTGGTATTGTATGGGCAGTAGATGGTGGTATATGTAGGCAGTATATGGTGGTATTATATGGGCAGTAGATCGCGATATATGAAGGCAGTATAAGGTGGTATTATATGGGCAGTATATGGTGGTATTATATGGGCAGTAGATCGCGGTATATGCAGGCAGTATATGGTGGTATTATATGGGCAGTAGATCGCGGTATATGCAGGCAGTATATGGTGGTATTATATGGGTAGTAGATGGTAGTATTATATGGGCAGCAGATAGTGGTATTTGCAAGCAACATATGGCAGTATTATATAGCTAGTAAATGGCGGTATATATGGACAGTATATGGTGGTATTATATGTGCAGTAGATGGCGGTATATGCTGGTAGTATATGGAGGTATTGTGTGGGCATGGCGGCACTAATCACTGGCCCAGCTGCCAGCGGTGATGATGGACACTGAGAAGACTGTGTCCGGAGTAGTCAGATATGGACAGTTGTCGTGGCTTCCTGTCCTCACCACGGGCTCCGCCATCGTTCACATTGGGGATTATTTTCTCCATATTAGGTAGCGGCAGCTCAGACACGTCACATCCTGAGCGCAGCCCCTGCAGGTTCAGGCTCTTTCATGTTCTTCAGCTGCAGTTAACCCTTTGTGTCTCGCCTCACCGTCAATCCGGTGGCAGACGAGGAATCTCCATATAAGGGAATAAGAAGTTTCCTGATTCAGCGTCTGAAAGAAAACACGTGATTCACACTGACAGCCCTGGGGGTACAGCCGGGGGAGGGGCATCCGAGCGCACACCATACAGCCCCCTATCAGCCGGTCACCCAGCTTTCCCAGACTCCTGACGTTTACATGTGGAAGCAGCATTATAATCTACAGGGGCCCAGATGGCGGTAATATCACCCAAAATAACCCATAATCTAGCGGATGTCCTCTCTGTGCGGACGCGGTTTTATCGGCCGTCTTATTCTGGGTATGAAGGACATTATCAGCCCTGTTTGTCCTGAGATTCTGCTTCATGAATAGAATGCCAGAACGGCAGTGCAGACAGACACAGAGAAAGTCATCCACGTGTCTACATGTACTCAGTGCCCGGCGGCTCCACATGTAAAGAGCTGCACCCAGGGTGTAAAACATGGCACTGAAGAGGTTAATCACCCGCGGGCAGCTCCAGACCTGTCATCAGGTTCTGATGTAGCAGAGCTGTGTTTGTTGACTGGATCATATGCTATCAGCACAGGAGGTTCTGTGGATACAAGGACAATGTGTGATCAAGGACTCTGAGTGACAAGCCCTAGTGGCGGCCATGTTTGGTGACACCCAGCTTTCCCAGGAACAGAAAAAACTCAGGCAAAGCCAAATGACACGACTTAATGGCAGAGCAGAGACCCCGGGGTGGATTATTACTGGGGAAAATGTCTGATTCTGGCATTTCCAGCCCCCACCCCAGTGAGACGAGGACCCCGCACTCATCCAGCACATTCTTCTGGTCTGATGCACCAGACTCTGAATCCGGGGTGTACGCCCTGTGAACCGCACATCAGGGGATTCATGTGTGAGATACACTGAGGTCACTGTGATGCAGACACAAAGGATCACGAACTGTGCCAATGAGCCCCTGACAAATTCTGTATATATATACACTGCACAGTACCACTTCTCCTGTCCTGTATACTGGGTGTAATCCTCAGTATCTGCTCTTATTCTGTATATATATATACTGCACAGTACCACTTCTCCTGTCCTGTATACTGGGTGTAATCCTCAGTATCTGCTCTTATTCTGTATATATATACACTGCACAGTACCACTTCTCCTGTCCTGTATACTGGGTGTAATCCTCAGTATCTGCTCTTATTCTGTATATATATATACACTGCACAGTACCACTTCTCCTGTCCTGTATACTGGGTGTAATCCTCAGTATCTGCTCTTATTCTGTATATATATATACACTGCACAGTACCACTTCTCCTGTCCTGTATACTGGGTGTAATCCTCAGTATCTGCTCTTATTCTGTATATATATATACACTGCACAGTACCACTTCTCCTGTCCTGTATACTGGGTGTAATCCTCAGTATCTGCTCTTATTCTGTATATATATACACTGCACAGTACCACTTCTCCTGTCCTGTATACTGGGTGTAATCCTCAGTATCTGCTCTTATTCTGTATATATATACACTGCACAGTACCACTTCTCCTGTCCTGTATACTGGGTGTAATCCTCAGTATTCTGCTCTTATTCTGTATATATATATACACTGCACAGTACCACTTCTCCTGTCCTGTATACTGGGTGTAATCCTCAGTATTCTGCTCTTATTCTGTATATATATATATATACTGCACAGTACCACTTCTCCTTGTCCTGTATACTGGGTGTAATCCTCAGTATCTGCTCTTATTCTGTATATATATATACACTGCACAGTACCACTTCTCCTGTCCTGTATACTGGGTGTAATCCTCAGTATCTGCTCTTATTCTGTATATATATACACTGCACAGTACCACTTCTCCTGTCCTGTATACTGGGTGTAATCCTCAGTATCTGCTCTTATTCTGTATATATATACACACTGCACAGTACCACTTCTCCTGTCCTGTATACTGGGTGTAATCCTCAGTATCTGCTCTTATTCTGTATATATATATACATGCACAGTACCCACTTTCCTGTCTGTATACTGGGTGTAATCCTCAGTATCTGCTCTTATTCTGTATATATGTACACTGCACAGTACCACTTCTCCTGTCCTGTATACGGGTGTAATCCTCAGTATCTGCTCTTATTCTGTATATATATAACACTGCACAGTACCACTTCTCCTGTCCTGTATACTGGGTGTAATCCTCAGTATCTGCTCTTATTCTGTATATATAGCACACTGCACAGTACCACTTCTCCTGTCCTGTATACTGGGTGTAATCCTCAGTTCTGCTCTTATTCTGTATAATATATATATACACACTGGCACAGTACCACTTCTCCTGTCCTGTATACTGGGTGTAATCCTCAGTATCTGCTCTTATTCTGTATATATATACACTGCACAGTTACCACTTTTCCTGTCCTGTATACTGGGTGTAATCCCTCAGTATCTGCTCTTATTCTGTATATATATATACACTGCACAGTACCACTTTTCCTGTCCTGTATACTGGGTGTAATCCTCAGTATCTGCTCTTATTCTGTATATATGTACACTGCACAGTACCACTTCTCCTGTCCTGTATACTGGGTGTAATCCTCAGTATCTGCTCTTATTCTGTATATATATACACTGCACAGTACCCACTTTTCCTGTCCTGTATACTGGGTGTAATCCTCAGTATCTGCTCTTATTCTGTATATATGTACACTGCACAGTACCATTCTCCTGTCCTGTATACCGGGTGTAATCCTCAGTATCTGCTCTTATTCTGTATATATATATATACACTGCACAGTACCACTTCTCCTGTCCTGTATACTGGTGTAATCCTCAGTATCTGCTCTTATTCTGTATATATATACACTGCACAGTACCACTTCTCCTGTCCTGTATACTGGGTGTAATCCTCAGTATCTGCTCTTATTCTGTATATATATACACACTGCACAGTACCACTTCTCCTGTCCTGTATACTGGGTGTAATCCTCAGTATCTGCTCTTATTCTGTATATATGTACACTGCACAGTACCACTTCTCCTGTCCTGTATACCGGGTGTAATCCTCAGTATCTGCTCTTATTCTGTATATATATACACTGCACAGTACCACTTTTCCTGTCCTGTATACTGGGTGTAATCCTCAGTATCTGCTCTTATTCTGTATATATGTACACTGCACAGTACCACTTCTCCTGTCCTGTATACTGGGTGTAATCCTCAGTATCTGCTCTTATTCTGTATATATACACACTGCACAGTACCACTTTTCCTGTCCTGTATACTGGGTGTAATCCTCAGTATCTGCTCTTATTCTGTAATATATACACTGCACAGTACCACTTCTCCTGTCCTGTATACTGGGTGTAATCCTCAGTATCTGCTCTTATTCTGTATAATATATACACTGCACAGTACCACTTCTCCTGTCCTGTATACTGGGTGTAATCCTCAGTATCTGCTCTTATTCTGTATATATATAACACTGCACAGTACCACTTCTCCTGTCCTGTATACTGGGTGTAATCCTCAGTATCTGCTCTTATTCTGTATATATATACACTGCACAGTACCACTTCTCCTGTCCTGTATACTGGGTGTAATCCTCAGTATCTGCTCTTATTCTGTATATAATATACACTGCACAGTACCACTTCTCCTGTCCTGTATACTGGGTGTAATCCTCAGTATCTGCTCTTATTCTGTATATATGTACACTGCACAGTACCACTTCTCCTGTCCTGTATACTGGGTGTAATCCTCAGTATCTGCTCTTATTCTGTATATATATAACACTGCACAGTACCACTTCTCCTGTCCTGTATACTGGGTGTAATCCTCAGTATCTGCTCTTATTCTGTATATATATACACTGCACAGTACCACTTCTCCTGTCCTGTATACTGGGTGT
>ONZH01003035.1:62500-168959 GCA_900303285.1 Rhinella marina
TTCACACAGAGAGAAGTTGAAGAAAAGGTTGTAAAGCGAAATATGAGGAAACTGCGGCCACGGAGCAGGAGGTGTCGCCACGGACGCCCCCACCCAGCTTTACCAGGCGCCTGAGCATCCAGTCTACCCTACAGGGAAGGTCCTGCTGTCTGTAGAGCCGGGCTGAGACCCTCTGCTGCTCCTCCTGTCACTACCAATCACAGCCGCTCTCCAGTGACCTGTGAGAAGTGCACTCACTCTCCACAGGACGCCATCTTCACTCTCTGCTCGTCTGGGGCCACAGCTGTGGAGTCAGAACATATGTTCAGTGCAGGCACCGGCTGTTCCTCTGTGGCCCCCGGGGACAGGAGCAGAGTACAGAGGACGAGTAACTACCCGGAGCCAGGGGTGTAGCTATAGGGGGGGTGCAGAGGCTGCCATTATACCCTGAGGGGCCCAATGTCACAGTATCAGTGCCACATTGTGTGTGGTGAGGGGCCCGGGAGAGACTTTGCACTGGCAGACTGGGGCAATAGACTGCTGGAATGCAGAGACTGTGGCAACAGATCATTAGAGAGCAGAGACTGGGACAACAGATCATTAGAGAGCAGAGACTGGGGCAATAGATAATTAGAAAGCAGAGACTGGGGCAATAGATAATTAGAAAGCAGAGACTGGGGCAATAGATCATTAGAGAGCAGAGACTGGGGCAACAGATCATTAGAGAGCAGAGACTGGGACAATAGATGATTAGAAAGAGACTGGGGCAAATAGATGATTAGAGAGCAGAGACTGGTACAATAGATTAGAGAGCAGAGACTGGGGCAATAGATGATTAGAGAGCAGAGACTGGGGCAATAGATGATTAGAGAGCAAAGACTGGGGCAACAGATCATTAGAGAGCAGAGACTGGGGCAATAGATCAATAGAGAGCAGAGACTGGGACAATAGATCATTAGAGAGCAAAGACTGGGGCAATAGATCATTAGAGAGCAGAGATTGGGGCAATAGATAATTAGAATGCAGAGACTGGGGCAATAGATCATTAGAGAGCAGAGATTGGGGCAACAGATCATTAGAAAGCAGAGACTAGGACAATAGATTATTAGAGAGCAGATACTGGGCCAATAGATGATTAGAAAGAAACTGGGGCAATAGATGATTAGAGAGCAGAGACTGGGGGAATAGATGATTAGAGAGCAGAGACTGGGGGAATAGATGATTAGAGAGCAGAGACTGGGACAATAGATGATTAGAGAGCAGAGACTGGGGCAGTAGATGATTAGAGAGCAGAGACTGGGGCAGTAGATGATTAGCAGAGACTGGGGCAATAGATTAGAGAGCAGAGACTGGGGCAATAGATGATTAGAGAGCAGAGACTGGGGCAGTAGATGATTAGAGAGCAGAGACTGGGGCAGTAGATGATTAGAGAGCAGAGACTGGGGCAGTAGATGATTAGAGAGCAGAGACTGGGGCAGTAGATGATTAGAGAGCAGAGACTGGGGCAGTAGATGATTAGAGAGCAGAGACCGGGGCAGTAGATGATTAGAGAGCAGAGACCCGGGCAGTAGATGATTAGAGAGCAGAGACTGGGCAGTAGATGATTAGAGAGCAGAGACCTGGGCAGTAGATGATTAGAGAGCAGAGACCGGGGCAGTAGATGATTAGAGAGAGCAGAGACCAGTAGGGGCAGTAGATGATTAGAGAGCAGAGACCAGGGATTAGAGAGCAGTAGATGATTAGAGAGCAGAGACCTAGATGATTAGAGAGCAGTAGATGATTAGAGAGCAGAGACCGGGGCAGTAGATGATTAGAGATAGATTTAGAGAGAGCAGAGACCGGGGCAGTAGATGATTAGAGAGCAGAGACCGGGGCAGTAGATGATTAGAGAGCAGAGACCAGGGGCAGTAGATGATTAGAGAGCAGAGACCAGGGCAGTAGATGATTAGAGAGCAGAGACAGGGCAGTAGATGATTAGAGAGCAGAGACCGGGCAGTAGATGATTAGAGAGCAGAGACCGGGGCAGTAGATGATTAGATGATTAGAGAGCAGAGACCGGGGCAGCAGTAGATGATTAGAGAGCAGAGACCGGGGCAGTAGATGATTAGAGAGCAGAGACCGGGGCAGTAGATGATTAGAGAGCAGAGACCGGGGCAGTAGATGATTAGAGAGCAGAGACCGGGGCAGTAGATGATTAAGAGGACCGGGCAGTAGATGATTAGAGAGCAGAGACCCGGGCAGTAGATGATTAGAGAGCAGAGACCGGGGCAGTAGATGATTAGAGAGCAGGCCCCGGGACCCCACGTGCTGACTGTACAGATCAGCCTGGGGCGCGGTCTCCTCCAGCTTTGTAGCCCAGATTACACGTCCTGCGTCTCCTTAGCTGCACTTTGCCCTCAGGTGGAGGATTTCTGCGCGGTTCGCCCCTTGGCTCCGTCTCCACTTGGCGCTGCTGCAATCATTAACATTTCCCATTGTTTGGGCAGGAGAAGCTGCCTCCCGTAATCATATTATAAAAGCTCAGATCAAGTGAATCACAAGCCGCCCAGGTGCAACACCCGGGTGCAACCCGAGACATGGATGCCACAGTGTCAGGTGACCCCACACCTGAGGCCACACCTCCCCAGGGCCCCTTTAAGATGGTTAAAACCCAAAAATATTAATTATCCCTAACAAGGAGCCGCTGAGGAGAACCCCCCTCCTCCAGAGGTTCCAGCCTGTTCCTCAGCAGCTGTTATGAAACTACAACTCCCAGCATGCCCTGCTACAAATCCCAGAAATGCCTATAGGACATGCAGGGCCGCGGAACAGAATTACGGATGTGGACCGCACGTGGTGTGATGTCAACAGCTTTTGCGGCTCCATTGAAATGAATGGGTCCGCACCCTTTCCGCAAAATTGCAGAACGGATGCGGATCCAGAAATACGGTCGTGCGAACTGGAAGGGGCGTGCCCCCGGTTTCAGTTTGTGCTGCTGTGTGAAGCGCCAGGTTTTAGGCTCGGGCTACGCGGTGACACTGGTCACGGGTGCGTTCGTTGAGTGGCAGTGATCACTGTCATTGGAACACTGCGGGGGTGGGGCGAGCCTTTTCTAAACGAGTTCTTGGGTAAGTAGGTTAATTAATTCCAATTCATGTGAACTCCCATCATCCCCGAGCGCTGAGGGGGACGAGGACGACGTATAGACTACATACCGCATTGCAGTGTGAGGAGCGAGACTTGTAAGGCTACCTGCTCTCCGGCTGTGGTGAGACTACTACTCCCAGCATGCACACTTGCTTAGCTGTTTTCAGAACTCCCATAGAAGTGAATGGAGTATGGTGGGAGTTGTAGTTTCACCACATCTGGAGTGCTGACCACTGGTCTAGGTCTATGATCTGAGTCCAGCATGGCAAGAGGGTGTGGCTTAATGAAAAGGGCGTGGCCTAACATGCACCGTTTACTCATCGATTACATTTTCCCGAAATCCTCTGACCGGTCATTTATCAGTTTTGCAGAGAGGCCGGGAGGTCGGTAGGAGGCACCGCGCCTCCTGTGACATCCTCCGCGCCTCCTGTGACATCCTCCGCACCTCCTGTGACATCCTCCGCGCCTCCTGTGATATCCTCCGCGCCTCCTGTGACATCCTCCGCGCCTCCTGTGACATCCTCCGCGCCTCCTGTGACATCCTCCGCGCCTCCTGTGACATCCTCCGCACTTCCTGTGATCTGGAGGTAAACGTGGTTTCCATTTCAGCGGATACATTGTAGCAGAATGTTTCCCGATCTGATTGTTGTATTTACTAACTGGGAAGCTGAATATTTATTTAAGATCTGCTGAATACGTCGCCTCCGCCCGCCGCCTCCGCCAGAGCATTCTAACTGTACAACAACCTGCAGAGCCGCCACGGACCGCGGGAGAGATTTATCACAAGGCTTCAACGGAGGACTGGTCGGGAGATTCCAGATATTACTATTACTCCGATTGGTTGCTATGGGCAACGAAGCCAGTTCTCCTTTGCACCTGTTTTAATAAATCTGACTGATTCTCCCACCCTCCAGGCTTCGGGGACACGAGTACTTAGTCAGTACTTAGAGGGGTGCGTCAGGGTGTCAGTGACTCCACATTTCTATCTTCCTTCTTACAACACATAGAAAATATCATGAACAATTCCTCGAAGGCAGCGCCTTGTACCTACAGGTGACTACTCTGCACACCCGTCACCCAGTTTCACAGTGTGTGCCGCCTGCGGGTGACACACATGACATCGCACAGATCACCCATTGTCTGTGTCCCGCATTTCTCACTCTCCTCTCTGACCCCCCGAATTCTTCTTGTATGAGCGGAGGAGGGAAGCCATGTTTGGGATTTTTTCTATGTAAATTCACATATTTGGCCGAGTGTGTGGGCAGCAAGACGCATGTCCAGACCCCGAGAGGTGCCCCAATCCCCCCCGCACTATACTGTCAGCTCGTACTACAGTAACCACAGCTCCATCTGTCACTCATGACGACCTGTCTGAGAGGTAGTCACAGCCCCGCCCCCTGCTGATGACATCACTGATATAATGACATGTGATCAGACATGAGATCCACACATCTTATACTACAGGAACATCTATTACTGCTGACAACCTGCCTGTATATCCTGGGTCCCTGCTGATGACATCACTGATATAATGACATGTGATCAGACATGAGATCCACACATCTTATACTACAGGAACATCTATTACTGCTGACAACCTGCCTGTATATCATGTCTGAGAGGTAGTCACAGCCCCGCCCCCAAAAAATACAAAGCAACACATTTTGAAAAAAAAACAACCCAGTTTTATTTTTCCAGTGGTTTTTCTGAGCATTGTGGTGCGTCTCCCTTCCAGTTCACAAGGTTTCTGTCTCCAGATAATTCACATTCTGGGGCCGGAAATAAAAAAAAATGAAAATATTTCACGTAAGAAACATTCAGGATGAATCGTCTTTTGTGTGTGATAAGCGGCGCTCACCCCGGAGCAGCGGTTTCAGCGCATTTCAAAAGCAAAACTCCTATCATCTAGAAAAAGGAAATTAGCGCCCGGGAGCCTTGTGAACGGCTCGGGTAATGAGATGAGGTGATAACGGGAACCTGGGGCGGCCGCACATGACAGGGTCTGGTTAGCTCGGCCGTCATTGATGGAATGTTTAATAGAAGTAGAAAATTAACCCCCCCAGCCACCTCTGATAGTGAGAGCTGCAAGGATCCTAAACTTCAAAGAGGACCCGTAACACAGGCCTCACTGCCCCCCTATATCCTCTGCGTCCCTCCCATCATGCATCAGGGCACAACACAGGGAAGGGAGGTGACAACCTGCTACTATAATACTGCCCCCTATGGGTGGAACATGAGACGGCAGGAGAATTCCCCTGTGGCTGGAGTTGTCGGATTATAATGGGACGGTGTTGTGCGCTGTATAGTAAAACATGGAGGATAAGGGGGGAGGGGGGTGTTTGTGTTCATGAATACGAGGCTGCGGGGTAAAGAAATCTGCGGCCCACGACATCATGAAGGAAGTGGACCAATGATCTGGCGCATGCCTATGGAGCAGCCAGCATGGGGGGCGTGATGACATCATTACTGGCGGGGGCACGAGTCCTGGGGAGAGGTTTATGCAGAGAAATAACCAGTTCTTATCAGAGACGATTCCCGGTGTGAGCGGCCGGCGGGGGTCGCCCTTTATTCTGTCTGGGCATCGTAGTTGGCACCTCCGGCCTTCTTCAGCTCCCCTCGAATGTAGTCCTCATCCAGGTCCTTGTGCTCGGTGATCACCAGCTCTTTGGCAAAATTCTAAGAAAAATATAAAAACAAATAGAAAAAAACAGCAACATATAATCACATTGTACCAGCGGCCGGGAAGTGAGAACCCCCTCATCCCATTCTTCTCCACCCCCCACCATGCAGTGATACACCAAAACTACAACTCCCATCATGTCCTGGGAATACAAAAAAAATGCTCGAGAGAGTAGTACGATCTGTATGCAGGACAGACTCCCCCTTCCTCAGGACAAACACTAACCCCTCCCCCCCCCACATACAATGGGGTATGCAGGACAGACACCCCCCCCCTCCGGGGTACACAGGACAGACACCCCCCCCCCCCCCTCCGGGGTACACAGGACAGACACCCCCCCCCCCCTCGGGGTACACAGGACAGACACCCCCCCCCCCCTCCGGGGTACACAGGACCCAGCTCCGGCACCTCAGAACAGGGCCCCTGACCAGACCTGAGGACCCCCCACCCTCCCTACCCCCCACCAGAGTGTACACCAGGACACCGGGGCCCGATCAGTCCTAGGGACTATCAACAATGCTCAGCAGGACAGACACCATTGCGGACAGACCCCCCTCCTGTGGTACAAGAACTTACCCCCTCCCTCCCAGCTATCTTGTTGCCTACCAGGACCTTCTCGGGTGACTCACCGCTCCCGGACTGAGAATTACAGTGAACCTCCCCCTGGGACCAGGACCACGGACTAACAGGATGGTGGACTTCCCCTCCAGCCTAATATTGGCGGCCTGGGACCCCCCCCCCTCCAGCCTAATATTGGTGGACCCCTCCCTCCCCTAATATTGGGTGGACCCTCAAGCCTAGTCCGTTGGTGAGGACCTCCCCCCCAGCCTATTGGTGGACCCCCCCCCCCCCTCCAGCCTAATATTGGTGGACCCCCCCCCCTCCAGCCTAAAATTATTGGTGGACCCCCCCCCTCCAGCCAATATTGGGTGGACCCCCCCCCCCCCTCCAGCCTAACATTGGTGGACCCTCCCCCCTCCAGCCTAATATTGGTGGACCTCCCCCCCCAGCCTAATATTGGTGGACCCCCCCCTCAGCCTAATATTGGTGGACCCCCCCCCTCCAGCCTAATATTGGTGGACCCTCCCCCTCCAGCTAATATTGGTGGACCTCCCCCCCCAGCCTAATATTGGTGGACCCCCCCCTCCAGCCTAATATTGGTGGACCCCCCCCTCCCAGCCTAATATTGGTGGACCCCCCCCTTCCAGCCTAATATTGGTGGACCTCCCCCTCCAGCCTAATATGGTGGACCCCCCCCCTCCCCTAATATTGGTGGACCCCCCCCTCCAGCCTAATATTGGTGGACCCCCCCCCTCCAGCCTAATATTGGTGGACCCCTCCCCCCTCCAGCCTAATATTGGTGGACCCCTCCCCCCCCAGCCTAATATTGGTGGACCCCCCCCCCCCCTCCAAATATTGGTGGACCCCCCCCTCCAGCCTAATATTGGTGGACCCCCCCCTCCAGCCTAATATTGGTGGACCTCCCCCCTCCAGCCTAATATTGGTGGACCCCCCCCCAGCCTAATATTGGTGGACCCCCCCCCTCCAGCCTAATATTGGTGGACCCCTCCCCCCTCCAGCCTAATATTGGTGGACCTCCCCCCTCCAGCCTAATATTTGGTGGACCCCTCCCCCCTCCAGCCTAATATTGGTGGACCCCTCAGCCCCCCTCCAGCCTAATATTGGTGGACCTCCCCCCTCCAGCCTAATATTGGTGGACCCCCCCTCCCAGCCTAATATTCCCCCCTCCAGCCTAATATTGGTGGACCCCTCCCCCCTCCAGCCTTAATATTGGTGGACCCCCCCCTCCAGCCTAATATGGTGGCCCCCCCCAATATTGGTGGACCCCCCTCCCAGCCTAATATTGGTGGACCTCCCCCCCTCCAGCCTAATATTGGTGGACCCCCCCCTCCAGCCTAATATTGGTGGACCCCCCCCTCCAGCCCCCCCCCCTCCAGCCTAATATTGGTGGACCTCCCCCCCCAGCCCTAATATTGGTGGACCCCCCCCAGCCTAATATTGGTGGACCTCCCCCCCCAGCCTCCCCCAGCCTAATATTGGTGGACCCCCCCCCCCTCCAAATATTGGTGGACCCTGGACCCCCCCCCCTAATATTGGTGGACCAGCCTAATATATTGGTGGACCCCCCCCTCCAGCCTAATATTGGTGGACCCCCCCCCCTCCAGCCTAATATTTGGTGGACCCCCCCTCCGCCTCCAGCCTAATATTGGTGGACCCCCCCTCCCCTCCAGCCTAATATTGGTGGACCTCTCCAGCGACCTCCGCCCTCCAGCCTAATATTGGTGGACCCCCCCCTCCAGCCTAATATTGGTGGACCCCCGCCCTCCAGCCTAATATTGGTGGACCTCCCCCCTCCAGCCCTCCAGCCTAATATTGGTGGACCCCCCCCCAGCCTAATATTGGTGGACCCCCCCCAGCCTAATATTGGTGGACCCCCCCCAGCCTAATATTGCCCCCCCCTCCAGCCTAATATTGGTGGATCCCCCCTCCAGCCTAATATTGGTGGACCTCCCCCTCCAGCCTAATATTGGTGGACCTGGACCTCCCCCCTCCAGCCTAATATTGGTGGACCCCCCCCCAGCCTAATATTGGTGGACCCCCTCCCCCTCCAGCCTAATATTGGTGGACCCCCCCTCCAGCCTAATATTGGTGGACCCCCCCTCAGTCACACATTTATCTACCTTTCTTCTGCTGAGGATACCCACCTGGACCACATCTTTCACCAGGGTCTTGTCGGTACCGATCTTGGCTCTCTGCAGTCCGCTGACGTTCTCGCCGATCCAGGTGATTAAGGCGAATTTCACCCTCTTGCTCATGGCATCTCCGGTGGTGAATCTGACGTAGGCGTACTGGCGAATATCATCTGTGCCCGGGGAGAAGAGGAGACACTGCAGTCACATAGAGTGCGCTATTATACACCTCACAAGAGGACGCCCCGCAGTCAGCCATACCTAAAACCTGAAATCAATGACTAAACTCTCACTCACCCAGCTTTCCCAGAAACAGATCGTTTTTCCCTTTAAAACGCTGCGTTCACATGACTGAGCAGAGGGCCGTCATCTGGGTCACGGTGACTGCAGAATTGATCTCTATTGTACCGGCTGTCTGCTCTGGCATCACGAGGCTCCACGTGACGTCCCTGCCGTTCCACGGGGCTATTACTTATTAAAGTTACTTATTAAGAGTCCAGAGCAGTAATGGAGGAAGCCAGGGATGGCTGAGGCGGCAGTCACAGCAGAAATGTCTGCCCCCGGACCACCTGCATGAGGCTTACAGAAATCATAGAGCAGGAGGAGCGGAGAAGATCGATGTATAGATTTATAGGAAAGGATTTTGTACATTTCTATTCCTGCTCATTCTGAGGCTTTGGAGTCCAGGAGGCGGAGCTATTAGTGATTGTCAGCTACCTCTGTATACACCGCCATAGAAGGCAGGCTGTCAATCACTGATCGGCTCAGCTCCTCCTGCTCTATAACATACCGCCTGCGGCTCAGACACAGGTTCATTTTAACTAAAAACACAAAATGGCCTTGAAGGGCGACGTTCACCTCAGTGAATATTACAGCTCCGGGATGTCACAGAGCGGAAGAGTCAGCAGCAAATATTCCGCATTCCCCTATAGATAGAAGTGACCCCGGGTGATCCGCTCCACAGAGGACACGTCAGGAGGAGTCAGCAGAAAAACCAGAAGACAAAGACTGTTACAACACATCCTGCTCTTCTGTAGAGAGGAAATGCCGGAATGTAGTGCAGCAAGAGCCGGAACAATGCGGCACGACGGAAGGATGGATGGATAGATAGGAGATAGATATGAGATAGATAGATAGATAGATAGATAGATAGATAGATAGATAGATAGATAGATAGAGTCCCCTGTCACCAGCTCAGCCCCCCTCCCCGATAACTCAGCACTAGGGGGCAGACTTGCACCCACTGTTATCTGTTGGAAAGATGTGAAATAAGACCATCCCCTCCACAGGTCTCTCAACCAGTCAGAATGCACAGAGAGGTCACATGACACACTTCCCTGACTAATAGGAAGTGACGGGGGCGGAGCCTGCTTTTTCTGGCCTCCTGATTGCCCCTTTAGGGGGTCATTTACTGGAAGCAGTTAATCTCCTAGTTCAGCACTAGTGGCATTTTTCTAGATGCACCTAAAAAAAAAACGGATCAGAGTCGAGAAGAGTCGCCCACACGAGAGCACTCTGTCCTCGAAAGGTTAGATCATAAGTGGAACAAAATGGCGCACAGAGACTAGTGATTATCGGGTGACCTCACAGATGGCGGCGGACTAAACTGACTGCTGCAAAATTTCACCCAATGAAGAATGTTGTGGTTGCAATAGTCTTAGCGCCCGTTCACATGGCAGGTTTTACCGTGGAATTTTGGTGCGGACTGTTGTATCGAAATTTTGCTGAAAAGCCGCCGGCGGGCGTGTCCTCTCTGCTTCCCATACATCTCAATGGGAGGCAGCGCTCAGATCGCAGATTTAAGTCGCCGCTTTGCGATCCTAACCTCTGCCTCTCATTTACATGTATGGGAGCCAGAGAGGACACGGCTGCTGCCGGGATTTTGGCGCAACTGTCCGTACCAAAATTCTGCGGTAAAATGCGCCATGTGAAAGATCCTTTAGACTCATGTGTACGCTCTTCGCGTATCTGCAGCCATATCTGAGGTCCCGTAATTTAAGCCTCATTCACACTTCCGTTTTTTCACAGACAGCACATGTAGCCATTGATTTTAATGTTTCCGTTCACACATCAGGATTTATTTATTATTTTTTTACGGACTGTGAAAAAATCTCAGAGACACGCGCTACTTTGGACCAGACACGCCCACTGAGGTCCGCGGGTCACGGACACAACACGGATGGTGGCCATGTTTGGTCCGGTTTTTCACTGACCACTGGTAAAAGACGCTCTGGAAATTAATTTTCAGCAGAGCAGTGTCCGTGGAATACGGATGACACACGGAGAGCAAAAAACGGACACACAGAGCAAAAACGGATTCTTCACCCATGAAACACAGACAGATTATTCCATGGATGAAAAAAGGACAAGGAATTGTGAGCGAGGCGTCAGGAATGTCAGGGAGCGGCCAGGGCAGGCCTCGGGCATGTCAGCGCACATCACTTGCAGGCAATGGCAGTAAGCTGGAAGTTATTTTGATGCTGGGAGTTGTAGTTTCATGACCCGGGGCGGCGCCCTCCTGCGACCTGCACCTGATACATAAGCCATTATTACGGCCTCTGCGTCTGCAAACAACGAGGAAATCTGAACGGAGTGAAAGGGCAAAGCGGCAGGATGGCGAGGAGGAGGAGGAGCGAGTTTAGTGCGAGGACCAGGTGATGAATCTGCACAAACATGGCAGATAAACACGTTCCTGTCACCGAGGCCCCCGGGGGCCACACAATTATACCGTGACAGCGCCATAATTACACAGCAGATCTGTTTGTCACAACAAAGACATGTGAACGCGACCGTCCCCAAGACGACTGATGAATCACCTGCCTCCTCTCCAGGAACATAAAGAGTTAACATAGGTTAGCGTCCTGAAGGGCGCCTGTGAGGAGCAGGCTGAGGGGCGGCCCGTCCGGGGGTGGTGATGGCGGCCAGGATGGTTGTCACCCAACTTTCCCAGGGGTTCAGTCCGACAGTAGACGACGACTCCGAGATCTCAAATAACTGTGTGAAGTCAGAAGACTGGACTACCACTCCCAGCATGTCAGTGTATTCCCATGGGATGGAACCTGTCAGCACAGGCTGACTGACACAACCCTGGCTTAGCAGACTGCCTGGACACTGCGACTCTCACTCCTCTATGGCTCATGTCTACATCTCCCAGCCTGCACCACCGGCTCTGTGCAGACACTGAATCAGCAGGGGGTGCGGGCAGAAGTCGTGTCCTGCAGCCTGAGAGCTCACAGGAAGCCAGCCAGAGACTGCGGCCCCTCCTCAGAGAGGTGATAAATGTCTGCCCCCTCCCTGCCCGGGTCATCTCACAACTCTTTCCTCCATGTTCCCTCTCGCGGTCACATTAAGGCCGCCTGTCACCAGAGACACCGACGCGGAGAACTTCTGTCCGTTCTCGGCCGGGATATAATCTAGCACAGCGGTAATGGGAGCAGCGAGAGCGACCTGCAATTAATTATCCGACAAATTATACGTTCTCCGCGTGAAAGAAAGGAATAGGGACACGGGCGGAGAACTGGCGCCGCTTCTCATGTCCCGCAGGATATCACATATATACTTACACACCTCTAATGATAGGACTGTAATTGCTTTCCTAATTCTGGGGCATCTTCTCAGAACTCAGTTATCACTTTCCTCCGTTATTCTTCCTGGAAATGTATTTATTGTGGATTGACAACTGGGTGTAACCTTCTCCTTGTCAAATGGGCGTGTCCTTTTCCATTCTGATAAGGCAGCGCTGACTGGACAGTGGGGAAGTGTGCAGGACACACCCTCAACTGAGCGCTGTCGATTTATTAATAACTTTCCAGGAGGAATAATAGAGGAACAGCACAACAAAACAATCTGCTCCTGAATGGTTTTATTACAGGGGCCCTGTACACTGTATAAAGGATACTATATAATACATATGGCCCTGTACACAGGATACTATATAATACATATGACCCTGTACACTGTATACAGGATACTATATAATACATATGGCCCTGTACACTGTATACAGGATACTATATAATACATATGACCCTGTACACTGTATACAGGATACTATATAATACATATGGCCCTGTACACTGTATACAGGATACTATATAATACATATGGCCCTGTACACTGTATACAGGATACTATATAATACATATGGCCCTGTACACTGTATACAGGATACTATATGATACATATGACCCTGTACACTGTATACAGGATACTATATGATTAATATGACCCTGTACACTGTATATAGGATACTATATATACATATGGCCTGTATACACTGATATACAAGGATACTATATGATACATATGACCCTGTACACTGTATACAGGATACTATATGATACATATGACCCTGTACACTGTATACAGGATACTATATAATACATATGACCCTGTACACTGTATATAGGATACTATATAATACATATGGCCCTGTACACTGTATACAGGATACTATATAATACATATGACCCTGTACACTGTATACAGGATACATATGGCCTGTACACTGTATACAGGATACATATATATATGTACACTGTCTATAGGATACATATGGCCCTGTACACTGTATACAGTACACTGATACTATATAATACATATACAGGATACTATATAATACATAACCCTGTACACTGATGATACACTGTATACAGGATACATATGACCTGTACACTGTATACAGGATACTGTATATGATACTATATAATACATATGACCCTGTACACTGTATACAGGATACTATATAATACATATGACCCTGTATACAGGGACCACTGTACACTGTACACTATACATATATATAATATACATATGGCCCTGTACACTGTATACAGATATATATAATACATATGACCCGTACACTGTTACAGGATACATATAATACATATGGCCCTGTACACTGTATACAGGATACTATATAATTACATGCCCTGTATGTTACAGGATACCCCTGTACACTGTCTATATATTACATATGACCCTGTACACTGTATACAGGATTACATATATGACAACTAGTGACCCTGTACACTGTATACAGATACTATATGAACATATGACCCTGTACACTGTATACAGGATACTATATCATACATATGACCCTGTACACTGTATACAGGATACTATATGATACATATGACCTGTATATACAGGATACTATATGATACATATGACCCTGTACAGATTACTATAATACATATGCCCTGACACTTTATACATACTGTATAATACAATGGCCCTGTACACTGTATACAGGATACTATTATAATACATATGGCCCTGTTACACTGTATACAGGGATACTATATAAGACACATGTATACAGGATACTATATCATATGTACACTGTATACAGGATACTATATGATACATTATGACCCTGTTACACTGTATACAGATACTATATGAATATCATATGACCCTGTACACTGTATACAGGGATACATATAATACATATGATACACTGTATACAGGATACTATATACATATGACCCTGTTACACTGTACACAGGATACTATATAATATATGGCCCTGTACACTGTATATGATACCATATGACCCTGTACACTGTATATAGATACATATGACCGTACACTGTATACAGGATACTATATTATACATATGGCCCTGTACACTTATACAGGATACTATATAATACAATGACCCTGTACACTGTATACACTGATTACTATACAGATATATACAGGATACTATATAATACATATGCCCTTACACGAGATACTATATAATACATATGCCTGGTACACTGTATAACAGGGTACTATATAATACATATGACCCTGTACACTGATACAGGATTACTATATAATACATATGACCTGACACATGTATACAGGATACATATGATACATATGACCCTGTACACTGTATACAGGATACTATATAATACATATGATGTACACTGTATACAGGATACTATTATAATACATATGACCCTGTTACACTGCTACTAGGATGTATACAGGATATATAAATATGACATATACAGGCCCTATGTACACTGTATACAGACCCTGTACACTCAGGATACTATATAATACATATGACCCTGTGTACACTACTATATGATATATACCCTGGTATACTATATTACATATGACCCTACATGTATGGACCCTGTACACTGTATATGGATACTATATAATACCCTGTATATACCCTGTATACAGGATACTATATAATACATGTATGACCCTGTATACAGGATACTATAACATATGACCCTGTACACTGTATATAGGATACTATCATCTGATTACACTGTATATAGGATACTATATGATACATATGACCCTGTACACTGTATATAGGATACATATGATACATATGACCCTGACACTGTATATAGATACTATATGATACATATGTGTACACTTATATAGATACATTGTGAACACAGGATACTATATAATACATATGGCCCTGTACACGTATACAGGGATACTATATAATACATATGACCCTGTCACTGTATATAGGATACTATATGATACATATGACCCTGTACTCATATGGTACATTATACAGATACTATATAATACATATGACCCGTACACTGTCTATAGGATACTATTGATACATAGACCCTGTACACTGTATATAGGATACTATATGACATATGACCCTGTACACTGTACACAGGATACTATTAATACATATGACCTGTACACAGGATACTATATGATAATTATGACCCTGTACATGTATATAGGATTACTATAATACATATGACCCTGTATACAGCATATAATAAGGTAGTATTTGCTGATCTCAGGACTGGCGCAGTAGGACAGGACACGTCTTATACATTGTGAAGTCTCCACATTCCAGATTCCTCCCCTCAGGTCATATTTCGGCACTGGCTGCCGGAGAGGATGGGAGTTATAGTCACCAGTGTCAGCACCCCCTTACCTGCTTACCTGAACAGGTGTTCACAAACTCTCCATAGCTGGACCCCTGCTCCCCAGGAACGATCATGGATCCATCGTATCGGAATGTGACCCTATAATATAAAGAGTCACAGGTCAGGTCACACATCAGAGTGTAAGCTCTTCAGACTACACACCAGTACAACCCAGGACTATGTATACATCAGAGTGTAAGCTCTTCAGACTACACACCAGTATAACCTAGGACTATGTATACAGCAGAGTGTAAGCTCTTCAGACTACACACCAGTACAACCCAGTACTATGTATACAGCAGAGTGTAAGCTCTTCAGACCACATAGCAGTATAACCCAGGACTATGTATACAGCAGAGTGTAAGCTCTTCAGACCACATACCAGTATAACCCAGGACTATGTATACAGCAGAGTGTAAGCTCTTCAGACCACATACCAGTATAACCCAGCACTATGTATACAGCAGAGTGTAAGCTCTTCAGACCACATACCAGTATAACCCAGGACTATGTATACAGCAGAGAAGCTTTCAGACCACACCCAGTACTATGTATAGCAGAGTGTAAGCTCTTCAGACCACATACCCAGTATAACCCAGACTATGTATACAGCAGAGTGTAAGCTCTTCAGACTACACACCAGTATAACCAGGACTATGTATACAGCAGAGTGTAAGCTCTTCAGGACTACACACCAGTATAACCCAGTATACAGCAGAGTGTAAGCTCTTCAGACATAACCAGTATAACCACCCAGGACTATGTATACAGCAGAGTGTAAGCTCTTCAGACTACACACCAGTATAACCCAGGACTATGTATACAGCAGAGTGTAAGCTCTTCAGACTACACACCAGTATAACCCAGCACTATGTATACAGCAGAGTGTAAGCTCTTCAGACTACACACCAGTATAACCCAGGACTATGTATACAGCAGAGTGTAAGCTCTTCAGATACACCACCAGTATAACCCAGCACTATGTATACATCAGAGTGTAAGCCTTTCAGACTATACCCACAACCAGTATAACCCAGGACTATGTATACAGCAGAGTGTAAGCTCTTCAGACTACCAGTATAACCCAGCACTATGTATACAGCAGAGTGTAAGCTCTTCAGACCACATAGCAGTATAACCCAGCACTATGTATACAGCAGAGTGTAAGCTCTTCAGACTACACACCAGTATAACCCAGCACTATGTATACAGCAGAGTGTAAGCTCTTCAGACCACATAGCAGTATAACCCAGGACTATGTATACAGCAGAGTGTAAGCTCCTCAGACTACATAGCAGTATAACCCAGGACTATGTATACAGCAGAGTGTAAGCTCTTCAGACAAGCAATCAGCGCTGGGCAGAATGAGGGTGCAGTGGGTAAATGCCCCATGGTGTGGTAAGCCTGCACTCACCAGCTGATGCCACTGGTGTCATCTCTGACCAGATTGTAAGCTTCTCTGCACGACTCCTTGTCGATCCTGGTTGCCATGTTGGGGCTGCTGCAGGTTGTCAGTCGGGTCCAGAAGAGGGGTAGTCAGCTGCTGTGCCGGACACAAGTGCCCCTGCTAAATCCTATAACTAGCTCAGGGCAGGTTGGAGGCAGCAGGAGGAGCAGCCTTCTGTGCAGCAGATGCTCCTGCCCTACCACCAGCTCAGAAGCCGCTTAACCCCTGCGCTTCCAGCCTGACTCTGGGGATGGGGCGGGTCATTCTTATTCTTCTGCAAAAAACTGGGAGGAGCCTCTTCTCTGTAAAAAAAAAAAAAAAAAAAAAAAAAAAAAGCCCTGGCCTCTCCCCGTGCAGTGCAATGGTTTCATCTGCTTCCTGCTGGGCTGCAAAGCATTACTGGGACGGGATTTCCTTCTCACTGCTGATGTCACGACAGATGCATTAGACACAGGGGTCCCTGCAGACTGCACGACCCCCTGCACCCCCTTTATAGCAGGCAGATATCTGCACATGGCATGCTGTACCAGCTGCTGGGGGGCACAGCGCCTGGACATGCCCTGGGGCAGGGTCTGCATGATCTGGACCAGGAACCAGAGGCAGGACACCTGAGCTGCAGGTAGGGACCCTGCATCCAATGACCTGGGTGGGTGGGGGTCCTATGTCAATGTGGGGGACACTCACTGAACGGCCGACTGCTGGGGTGTAAGGATGAGTGTGAGTGACACATAGAGGATGTCATCCACAGCAGAACAGCTGATCAGTAAGCACTGGGAGTCCGGGGGAGAAGGAGGGGGTCCGGGAGACAGGTGGGGGTCCGGGGTCCCCCAGTTCTGCCGGTAGATGACTGTTCACGGCAGTATATACAGAACACTAGGCCGGCATGTTATCATTGTGTGACGGGCGCCATCTGCTGGAGGATGAGGGAATGACACAAATAACCAGCAAAATACAACGTAATCATAATAATAAAGATCCCCAGGTTATACCAGCATGCTCCATATCACTATATACAGAAGATGTATAACTTATACCAGCTGTACATATATATTATATACAGGAGATCCCCAGGTTATACCAGCATGCTCCATATCACTATATACAGAAGATGTATAACTTATACCAGCTGTACATATATAATTATATACAGGAGATACCCAGGTTATACCAGCATGCTCCATATCACTATATACAGAAGATGCATAACTTATACCAGCTGTACATATATAATTATATACAGAGATACCCAGGTTATACCAGCATGCTCCATATCACTATATACAGAAGATGTATAACTTATACCAGCTGTACATATATATTATATACAGGAGATACCCAGGTTATACCAGCATGCTCCATATCACTATATACAGAAGATGTATAACTTATACCAGCTGTACATATATAATTATATACAGGAGATACCCAGGTTATACCAGCATGCTCCATATCACTATATACAGAAGATGTATCACTTATACCAGCTGTACATATATAATTATATACAGGGGATACCCAGGTTATACCAGCATGCTCCATATCACTATATACAGAAGATGTATAACTTATACCAGCTGTACATATATAATTATATACAGGAGATACCCAGGTTATACCAGCATGCTCCATATCACTATATACAGAAGATGTATAACTTATACCAGCTGTACATATATAATTATATACAGGAGATGCCAGGTTATACCAGCTGTACATATATAATTAATACAGGAGATACCCAGGTTATACCAGCATGCTCCATATCACTATATACAGAAGATGTATAACTTATACCAGCTGTACATATATAATTATATACAGGAGATACCCAGGTTATACCAGCATGGTCCATATCACTGTATACAGAAGATGTATAACTTATACCAGCTGTACATATATAATTATATACAGGAGATACCCAGGTTATACCAGCATGCTCCATATCACTATATACAGAAGATGTATAACTTATACCAGCTGTACATATATAATTATATACAGGAGATACCCAGGTTATACCAGCATGCTCCATATCACTATATACAAGAAGATGTATAACTTATACCAGCTGTACATATATATTATATACAGGAAATACCCGGGTTATACCAGCATGGTCCATATCACTGTATACAGAAGATGTATAACTTATACCAGCTGTACATATATAATTATATACAGGAGATACCCAGGTTATACCAGCATGCTCCATATCACTATATACAAGAAGATATATAACTTATACCAGCATGTCCATATCACTGTATACAGAAGATGTATAACTTATACCAGCTGTACATATATAATTATATACAGGGATACCCAGGTTATACCAGCTGTACATATATATTATATACAGGAGATACCCAGGTTATACCAGCATGCTCCATATCACTATATACAGAAGATGTATAACTTATACCAGCTGTACATATATATTATATACAGAGGATACCCAGGTTATACCAGCACGCTTGCAGCGCTTCTTCCCCGCTCCTGGCACCTAGTGCACACTAGTGGACGCTTCCATAAAAGGAGACTTTACTGATTTTGTCTTTTTCTCCCTTAAGAAAACCATCCAAGTAGAGATGGAAGGTACAAAGCAAACCAGAGTTTCCCGACCACACAAGATCAGTGAGTCTTTAAAGGTAAGTACACTTACACAGCGGCCCCCAGAATGCTCATGTTATGTCTGTGTAAAGGCTAATCTTAGGCCGCCTGCACACGAATGCGGGATTACTGCATACAGATTATACAGCCACCACTAGGGGGAGCTCAGGAGATTACTACATACAGATATATACAGCCACCACTAGAGGGAGCTCAGGGAGATTTACTACATACAGGATATATTACGTCACCACTAGAGGGAGCTCAGGAGGATTACTCATCAGATTAGTATTACAGCAACCACTAGGGGGAGCTCAGGAGATTACTACATTACAGATATATACAGCCACCACTAGAGGGAGCTCAGGAGATTACTACATACAGATATATACAGCCACCACTAGAGGGAGCTCAGGAGATTACTACATACAGATATATACAGCCACCACTAGAGGGAGGCTCAGGAAGATTACTTACATACAGATATATACAGGGCCACCACTAGAGGCGAGCTCAGGAGATTACTACATACCAATTATATACAGCCACCACTAGAGGGAGCTCAGGAGATTACTGCATACAGATATATACAGCCACCACTTAGAGGGAGCTCAGGAGATTACTACATACAGATATATACAGCCACCACTAGAGGGAGCTCAGGAGATTACTAACATACAGATATACAGCCCACTAGAGGAGCTCAGGAGATTACTACATACAGATATATACAGCCACCACTAGAGGGAGCTCAGGAGATTACTACATACAGATATATACAGCCACCACTAGAGGAGCTCAGGAGATTACTACATACAGATATATACAGCCACCACTAGAGGGAGCTCCAGGAGATTACTACATACAGATATATACAGCCACCACTAGAGGGAGCTCAGGAGATTACTACATACAGATATATACAGCCACCACTAGAGGGAGCCTCAGGAGATTACTACATACAGATATATAAGCCACCACTAGAGGGAGCTCAGGAGATTACTACATACAGATATATACAGCCACCACTAGAGGGAGCTCAGGAGATTACTACATACAGATATATACAGCCACCACTAGAGGGAGCTCATGGAGATTACTACATACAGATATATACAGCCACCACTAGAGGGAGCTCAGGAGATTACTACATACAGATATATACAGCCACCACTAGAGGGAGCTCAGGAGATTACTACATACAGATATATACAGCCACCACTAGAGGGAGCTCAGGAGATTACTACATACAGATATATACAGCCACCACTAGAGGGAGCTCAGGAGATTACTACATACAGATATATACAGCCACCACTAGAGGGAGCTCAGGAGATTACTACATACAGATATATACAGCCACCACTAGAGGGAGCTCAGGAGATTACTACATACAGATATATACAGCCACCACTAGAGGGAGCTCAGGAGATTACTACATACAGATATATACAGCCACCACTAGAGGGAGCTCAGGAGATTACTACATACAGATATATACAGCCACCACTAGAGGGAGCTCAGGAGATTACTACATACAGATATATACAGCCACCACTAGAGGGAGCTCAGGAGATTACTACATACAGATATATACAGCCACCACTAGAGGGAGCTCAGGAGATTACTACATACAGATATATACAGCCACCACTAGAGGGAGCTCAGGAGATTACTACATACAGATATATACAGTCACCACTAGAGGAGCTCAGGGAGATTACTACATACAGATATATACAGCCACCAATAGAGGGGAGCTCAGGAGATTACTACATACAGATATATACAGCCACCACTAGAGGGAGCTCAGAGATTACTACATACAGATATATACAGTCCACCACTAGAGGGGAGCTCAGGAGATTACTACATACAGATATATACAGCCACCAATAGAGGGAGCTCAGGAGAATTACTACATACAGATATATACAGCCACCACTAGAGGGAGCTCAGGAGATTACTACATACAGATATATACAGCCACCAAATAGAGGGAGCTCAGGAGATTACTACATACAGATATATACAGCCACCACTAGAGGGAGCTCAGGAGATTACTACATACAGATATATACAGCCACCACTAGAGGGAGCTCAGGAGATTACTACATACAGATATATACAGCCCCCACTAGAGGGAGCTCAGGAGATTACTACATACAGATATATACAGTCACCACTAGAGGGAGCTCAGGAGATTACTACATACAGATATATACAGCCACCACTAGAGGGAGCTCAGGAGATTACTACATACAGATATATACAGCCACCCATAGAGGGAGCTCAGGAGATTACTACATTACAGATATATACAGCCACCACTAGAGGGAGCTCAGGAGATTACTACATACAGATATATACAGCCACCACTAGAGGGAGCTCAGGAGATACTACATACAGATATATACAGCCACCACTAGAGGGAGCTCAGGAGATTACTACATACAATATATACAGCCACCACTAGAGGGAGCTCAGGGAGATTACTACATACAGATATATACAGCCACCACTAGAGGGAGCTCTGGAGATTACTACATACAGATATATACATAGCCACCACTAGAGGGAGCTCAGGAGATTACTACATACAGATATATACAGGCCACCACTAGAGGGAGCTCAGGAGATTACTACATACAGATATATACAGCCACCACTAGAGGGAGCTCAGGAGATTACTACATACAGATATATACAGCCACCACTAGAGGGAGCTCAGGAGATTACTACATACAGATATATACAGCCACCACTAGAGGGAGCTCAGGAGATTACTACATACAGATATATACAGCCACCACTAGAGGGAGCTCAGGAGATACTACATACAGATATATTACAGCCACCACTAGAGGGAGCTCAGGAGATTACTACCATACAGATATATACAGCCACCACTAGAGGGAGCTCAGGAGATTACTACATACAGATATATACAGCCACCACTAGAGGGAGCTCAGGAGATTACTACATACAGATATATACAGCCACCACTAGAGGGAGCTCAGGAGATTACTACATACAGATATATACAGCCCACTAGAGGAGCTCAGGAGATTACTACATACAGATATATACAGCCACCACTAGAGGGAGCTCAGGAGATTACTACATACAGATATATACAGCCACCACTAGAGGGGAGCTCAGGAGATTACTACATACAGATATATACAGCCACCACTAGAGGGAGCTCAGGAGATTACTACATACAGATATATACAGCCACCACTAGAGGAATCTCAGGGATTACTACATACAGATATATACAGCCACCACTAGAGGGAGCTCAGGGGATACTACATACAGATATATACAGCCACCACTAGAGGGAGCTCAGGAGATTACTACATACAGATATATACAGCCACCACTAGAGGGAGCTCAGGAGATTACTACATACAGATATATACAGCCACCACTAGAGGGAGCTCAGGAGATTACTACATACAGATATATACAGCCCACCACTAGAGGGAGCTCAGGAGATTACTACATACAGATATATACAGCCACCACTAGAGGGAGCTCAGGAGATTACTACATACAGATATATACAGCCACCACTAGAGGGAGCTCAGGAGATTACTGCATACAGATATATACAGCCACCACTAGAGGGAGCTCAGGAGATTACTGCATACTACATATGCTTCTATAAGCAGTAATGCTTCCTCTGCCTCCACAGTTGTACAGATGGAGCGACCTCTCCTGTCTGGTCCTTCAGAGACTACATGAGCAGAGGCAGATGGGGCACTTCTGTGATGTCATACTGGTGGCAGATGATCAGCGAGTCCCGGCTCACAGGAACTTCCTATCAGCCTGCAGTGACTATTTCAACTCAATGTTCACCATAGGCATGAAAGAGGTGCACCAGAAGGAGGTGGAGCTGGTCGGTGCCTCGTTCTTAGGCCTCAAGGCAGTCATTGACTTCCTGTACACGGGTGATCTGCCTCTGGATGGAGGGAATATTGATTACGTTCTGGAAACCGCTCATCTCCTCCAGATCTGGAAAGTGGTGGACTTCTGCTGCGAGTACCTGGAGAACGAGGTGAATGAGGAGAACTACGTGTACCTGCAGGAGCTGGCCTCCATCTACAGCCTGGAACGCCTGGGCTCTTACATTGACTCCTTTATCCTGCGCAGCTACAGCTCCCTGTGCGTCACCAGCACCTTCCTGCAGAACATCCCTTTGCAGAAGCTCTGCCAGTACCTGACGAGCAGCCGGGTGCAGCACATCAGCGAGCACGACCTCCTGCAGTCCGCGCTGCAATGGCTGACCCACTGTCCGCAGCGTGAGGGCCAGGCTTACCAGGTCCTGCAGAACATCCGATTCCAGCTCATCCCGAAGAGCGAACTTTTGCAGCGAGTCAAACCAATCATATGTTCTCTGCTCCCGAAAGAGTCCAACTGTGAGTGTCTGGTGGAGGAAGCCCTCTACTACCACAGCCATGTGGCGGCTCAGCCCCTGCTGCAGAACATGCGCAGCACCCTACGGGTGGGGGCAGAGCGCCTTCTCTTCGTGGGCGGAGAGGTTTCTGAACTGTGCCTCGAGCTGAGCGATGACGTTTACAGTCTGGACGGTCAGAAGGAGCAGTGGATGCTGGAGACGCAGCTCCCCGCTCGGAGGAGTCACCACTGTGTCACTGCTCTGGGCAACTTCATCTACGTGGCTGGAGGAAGCTTCTCCAGAGACAACGGTGGAGACGCCGCATCCAACCTTCTCTACAGATACGACCCCCGCTGGGGTCAGTGGACCCAGGTGAGTTCTAGGAGGAAGACATCACATAAATTAGTAAAGCACCTAAATATGCAGCTAATATGAATGTTTCCGTTCACTGACAGGAAGCAAACATTTTGAAAATGAGAAAGTTGCAGAACATTTCCCTGTACATAAGATGGACTGGCCCTTTAAGTGCACTGCTTCACCTTCTTGTTTGCAGGTGGCCCCCATGAACCAGCATCGTGTGGATTTCTATTTAGCCGCCGTGACCGATAAACTTGTCGCCGTTGGCGGGAGGAATGAGAACGGCGCCTTGTCTTCAGTGGAAGTCTACTGCCCACAGCTCGATGCTTGGACCTACGTGTCTGAGCTGCCAAGGTGAATCTCACGTTAATGGTATTTCTGACACATGCCGAGTGACCACCAGGAACGGCCGATGATACAGCGTTCACAGGGGTTGTCACCCAGCTTTCCTGAATGACGTAGTGATAGAGAGAGCATTTACAGCACCCACAGGCATCGTGGGAGCTGGCAGCAGTCTCTGCAGAGAGAGGGGAGCCCTGGTAGAGGTCAGGAATGAGAGAGGAGCCCTGGTAGAGGTCAGGAATGAGAGGGGAGCCCTGGTAGAGGTCAGGAATGAGAGGGGAGCCCTGGTAGAGGTCAGGAATGAGAGGGGAGTCCTGGTAGAGGTCAGGAATGAGAGGGGAGTCCTGGTAGAGATCAGGAATGAGAGGGGAGCCCTGGTAGAGGTCAGGAATGAGAGGGGAGCCCTGGTAGAGGTCAGGAATGAGAGGGGAGCCCTGGTAGAGGTCAGGAATGAGAGGGGAGCCCTGGTAGAGGTCAGGAAATGAGAGGGGAGCCCTGGTAGAGGTCAGGAATGAGAGGGGAGTCCTGGTAGAGGTCAGGAATGAGAGGGGAGTCCTGGTAGAGGTCAGGAATGAGAGGGGAGCCCTGGTAGAGGTCAGGAATGAGAGGGGAGCCCTGGTAGAGGTCAGGAATGAGAGGGGAGCCCTGGTAGAGGTCAGGAATGAGAGGGTAGCCCTGGTAAAGGTCAGGAATGAGAGGGGAGCCCTGGTAGAGGTCAGGAATGAGAGGAAGAAGCCCTGGTGGGGGTCAGGAATGAGAGGGGAGCCCTGGTAGAGGTCAGGAATGAGAGGGGAGTCCTGGTAGAGATCAGGAATGAGAGGGGAGCCCTGGTAGAGGTCAGGACTGAGAGGGGAGCCCTGGTAGAGGTCAGGACTGAGAGGGGAGCCCTGGTAGAGGTCAGGACTGAGAGGGGAGCCCTGGTAGAGGTCAGGACTGAGAGGGGAGCCCTGGTAGGGGTGAGGAATGAGAGGGGGAGCCCTGGTAGAGGTCAGGAATGAGAGGGGAGCCCTGGTAGAGGTCAGGAATGAGAGGGGAGCCCTGGTAGAGGTCAGGAATGAGAGGGGAGCCCTGGTAGAGGTCAGGACTGAGAGGGGAGCCCTGGTAGAGATCAGGAATGAGAGGGTAGCCCTGGTAGAGGTCAGGAATGAGAGGGGAGCCCTGGTAGGGGTCAGGAAATGAGAGGAGAGCCCTGGTAGGGGTCAGAAATGAGAGGGGAGCCCTGGTAAAGGCCAGGAATGAGAGGGGAGCCCGGGTAGGAGTCAGGAATGAGAGGGAGCCCTGGTAGGGGTCAGAAATGAGAGGGGAGCCCTGGTAGAGGTCAGGAATGAGAGAGGAGCCCTGGTAGAGGTCAGGAATGAGAGGGGAGCCCTGGTAGAGGTCAGGAATGAGAGGGGAGCCCTGGTAGAGGTCAGGAATGAGAGGGGAGCCCTGGTAGAGGTCAGGACTGAGAGGGGAGCCCTGGTAGAGGTCAGGAATGAGAGGGGAGCCCTGGTAGAGGTCAGGAATGAGAGGGGAGCCCTGGTAGAGGTCAGGAATGAGAGGGGAGCCCTGGTAGGGGTCAGGAATGAGAGGGGAGCCCTGGTAGAGGTCAGGAATGAGAGGGAGCCCTGGTAGGGGTCAGGAATGAGAGGAGAGCCCTGGTAGAGGTCAGGAATGAGAGGGGAGCCCTGGTAAAGGCCAGGAATGAGAGAGGAGCCCTGGTAGAGGTCAGGAATGAGAGGGGAGCCCTGGTAGGGGTCAGAAATGAGAGGGGAGCCCTGGTAAAGGCCAGGAATGAGAGGGAGCCCGGGTAGGAGTCAGAAATGAGAGGGGAGCCCTGGTAGAGGTCAGGAATGAGAGGGGAGCCCTGGTAGAGAGGTCAGGAATGAGAGGGGAGCCCTGGTAGAGGTCAGGAATCAGGAATGAGAGAGGGAGCCCTGGTAGAGGTCAGGAATGAGAGGGGAGCCCTGGTAGAGAGTCAGGAATGAGAGAGGAGCCCTGGTAGAGGTCAGGAATGAGAGGGGAGCCCTGGTAGAGGTCAGGAATGAGAGGGGAGCCCTGGTAGAGGTCAGGAATGAGAGGGGAGCCCTGGTAGAGGTCCAGGAATAGAGGGAGCCCTGGTAGACGGTCAGGAATGAGAGGGGAGCCCTGGGTAGAGGTCAGGAATGAGAGAGGAGCCCTGGGTAGAGGTCAGGATGAGACGGGGAGCCCCTGGGTAGAGGTCCAGGAAATGGAGAGGGGAGCCCTGGTAGAGGTCAGGATGAGAGGGGAGCCCTGGTAGAGGTCAGGAATGAGAGGGGACCCCCTGGTAGAGTCAGGAATGAGAGGGGGAGCCCTGGTAGGGGTCAGGAATAGACGGGGAGTCCCTGGTAGAGGTCAGGAATGAGAGGCGGAGCCCCTGGTAGAGGTCAGGAATGAGAGGGGAGCCCTGGTAGGGGTCAGGAATCGAGAGGGGAGGCCCCTGGTAGGGGTCAGGAATGAGAGGGGAGCCCTGGTAAGGTCAGGATGAAGGGGCCTGTAGGGGTCAGGAATGAGAGGGGAGCCCCCCCCCCCTGGGGGGTAGAAAGGGTCAGGAATTCAGACGGGGAGCCCCTGGGTAGGGGTCAGGAATGAGAGGGGAGCCCTGGTAGACGGTGCAGGATATGAGAGGGGAGCCCCTGGTAAAAGTCAGGAATGAGAGAGAGAGAGGAGCCCTGGTAGAGGTCAGGAATGAGAGAGGGAGCCCTGGTAGAGGTCAGGAATGAGAGGGGAGCCCTGGTAGAGGTCAGGAATGAGAGGGGAGCCCTGGTAGAGGTCAGGAAGAGAGGGGAGCCCTGGTAGGGGTCAGGAATGAGAGGGGAGCCCTGGTAGAGGTCAGGAATGAGAGGGGAGCCCTGGTAGAGGTCAGGAATGAGAGGGGAGCCCTGGTAGAGGTCAGGAATGAGAGGGGAGCCCTGGTAGGGGTCAGGAATGAGAGGGGAGCCATGCTGGGGAGTGGGAATCAGAGGGGAGTAGGGCTGCAGCTATTAATTATTTTAGTAATCAAGTATTCTATCAATTAATCCAACGATTAATCAAGTGCTAAAATAAGAAATAAATTAAAAGAATGTTTTCCTTTATAAAAACTCATCAGCCCCCTATGCCATGCTCCCCCCCCAGTGCCATCAGTCCTATATCTGTGGCTCAGGAAGACCCCATTTCCAGCCTCCTCATAACCCGCACTCATCCCTCCCACAGTGCAGCACCTGATGCAAGAAGTGTGTAATATTAATTGTGCCAGCCGCCTCATTTATCACATGTGGGTGAGGAGGCGTCTGTAGTTTTGAGCTTTTCTGTGTCCTGTGTAGACACAACCTATCATGATAGCACAGATAAGTGGAGTTGAGAATAATCATGGGTTAAAGGTTGTGGCACCCGATACCGTGCCCCGTCTTATCTGAGACATTATAAAGATAAATAGGGTCCTGCATAAGTCATTCATTCACAGGGCCACAGGAAGGGCTCCGCAAATCACTGGGACCATGGGTTGTGGATTCTGTCATAGCGCCACACTGGGGCAGTTACCATGAACCGCACTGCCAGCCTAATGGATTAATGGACAGTGCCACCATGTTTTTCTAATCCTCTACAATCCCATTAAGATTTTTTACTATTACGTCTCATGCACACAACCGTATCCCTATCCGGACAGCACACAGCCCTATTGAAATGAATGGGTCCCCGTCCGATCTGCCATAACTGCGGATCAGATGCGGACCGTATGCACGGGGCCTGATATCGGGGTGAGCCGGAGACTGGTGATTGCACTTATTTCAGTATAATGAACGTGCTCCTATATTTTAGATTCACGTATGGCCACGCTGGCTCCGTACACAAGGACTACGTCTACGTCTCCGGAGGACACGATTACCAGATTGGACCCTACAGGAAAAACCTGCTGTGCTATGACCCTCGGGCTGACGCCTGGGAGGAGAGGAGACCCATGACCGTTGCCCGGGGCTGGCACAGTATGTGCACACTGGATGACAGTATTTATGCTATAGGGGGGAGCGATGACAACCTGGAGTCTATGGAACGGTTCGATATCCTTGCCGTGGAGTGCTACAGCCCCCAGTGCGATCAGTGGACTCGGGTAGCTCCGTTACTCCACCCGAACAGCGAGTCCGGGGTAGCCGTTCTAGACAATAAGATCTACATCCTGGGCGGATACAGCTGGGAGAACACAACTTTCTCAAGGACCGTCCAAGTATATGATAAGGAAAGGAAGAAGTGGACGAACGGGACGGACCTGCCCAAGACGGTGGCCGGAGTGTCCGCCTGTGTGTGCGTGCTGAAAAACCGGAGCCACGACAAAGCTAAAAAGACAAAAACAAAGAGACAGGCAGACAGAGGCCGATGATGGTCTGACCACCGTCTCTGTCCCCTCGGTTCCTTAATGAACTCCTCTGTGCCCTCCTGACACTTCCAGCACCTTATCTCTTTAAGAAAAAAAAAAGATTTGGGTATGTTTAAAGGGGTATTCCGGTTATAACAGGTTGTCCCATATCCACAGGATCAGATCGTGGGGTCCTACCAATGGAGCTTCCCTGAAATGGATGGGGCGGCGGGTTGGAAAAGCTGCAGCTCCATTCATTTCTATTTCGGCTGTGTACTCTGTACTAGAAATGAATGGAGGATACATCCTATGGGACTCGCTGTCCTGGCTAAAGCAGCAAATGTGAATAATTCTCTAACTGGCAACTTTATACTGATTTATAATGCGGTGTGCCTCTGCTTGACCTAGCAGATACATAACTATACTGACAGCTTTATGTCACTATGATCCTGTAGCTGTAAGATCAAGCAGAGGCACACCGCATTATAAATCAGTATAATGCCCCGCGCCCCTACAAGTCCAGAACGGAGGATGACACTCGAACATGTGGAGCGTGATTCCCGCAATGGACTCCCCTGTGTGGAACCTTAGACTTGATTATTGGAGGTCACAATGAAGGCTTCCAGCAAAGTTTAACCCCCTAACTGCTTTGCCATTTCAGACAATACCAAAATGACAGCAATATGTTCAGGGCAGAGGAAGATATCACTGATAGAAATCGGGATGCTATAAATGCAGCTGAAAGTGAAAGTAAAAACAGGTTTTACCCATAATTATTCCCGACTTGATTTCTAACAGTGATTTCTCCTCTGTTGCTTGGACTTTAGCTGTCATTTTTGTATGAAAGCCTGGACTATCAGCTTTCAAACAAGACCAGTTGCATGACAGAAGAAAAAAATAATGAAATGGGTGTTTGATCTATAAAAATTACCCACAATATTGCAAACTACTGACCTACGAGAACCAAAGTGCAGAGGTGACATCACTGTATGACGCCATCTTGGGGCTCAACAGTAAACTCATCATGGCAGCTCTTCTCTATTTGTCTCTGCTCTTCTGGGTTTAAAGGGGTTTTATGGGTGTTTAATATTGACAACCTGTCCGCGGTGGTCTGACCGTGGAATCTCTGCCGATCAGCCGCTTGAAGAGGCAGTGGGGATCCTGTGTGCACTGTGGCTCCTCACAGCTTACCAAGCACAGCGCCATGCACTGTATAGTGGCTGCGCTGGGTACTGCAGCTCAGAGCCATTCACCTGAACAGAACTACACCTAGGCCATGTGACCAATGAACGTGATGTCAGTGGCCGCAGTGCTGATTGTCGGGGTGCTGGGAGTCAAATCCCCCCCCTATAAGATACTGATGACCAATCCTGAGGATAGGTCATCAGTATTAAACACCAGGAAGACCCCTTTAAGGTACACATATGGAGTCATTTATTAACCACCTAACTGTTCTGCCCGAGTCCAGCTCGTGCAGTGTGAAAAGTAGCTAACTGGAGAGGGGAGGGCTGCTTTAGATGATGCTATCTCCTGAATGGTAGCAGCTAGAAACATGCAACTGGTCTTGTTTGAAAGCTGACAGTCCTGGCTTTCATACAAGACAAAATGACAGCTAAAGTCCAAGCAACAGAGGAGAAATCACTGTTAGAAATCAAGTCGCGGGTAAAAACCTGTTTTTACTTTCAGCTGCATTCACAGCATTTGGTCATTTTGGTATTGTCTGAAAGCCTGGAATATATGCTTTCAAACAAGACCAGTTGCATGTCTCTGGAGCTGGACTCTGGCAAAACAGTTAGGGGGTTAAACTAGTATAAAGTAGAACTGGCTTTCATTTTCCAAAAGAGCTGTCAAAAATGAGAGGTGGGCTCTGGTTGGTTGCTATGGACAACTAAGTCAGTTCTACTTTACACCAGTTTGATAAATGACCCCCAATTTTGTCCAGTAACTTTGTGGATCCTTTAGTTTATTGATCCAAGGTATGTCTGTTTGTTGCACGTGGATTTTGCTGCAGATTTCACCCCCGCTACACTGAAAAAAATGAAATCTAAAGCATTTCCACAAGAGGATGATCGTCATGCTAATCTTTCTGCATGTAAAATGTCCGCAGCACGTGGACGAGATCTGCGGGTGAAGACTTCATCCTGTATCACAATGCATCGCTCTCTGGTCACCAGAAGACTTGTGACCGCACAAACCTTAGTGTCATGTGTGAACTGTTACCTTGTGTCATGTCGGGGGCAGAACATTAGCTGTGACCTCTACAGGGAATGCTGCTTAAAGGGGTTGTCTCATCTCGTTGTTACTAAGGCCGGGAAACAGCAGAGCGCGCCGTGCATGAGAGCTACAGAAACAGTGCAGCACAGCAAGCTATACTGATTCCCTAACTCGTGTTGTGCTACGCTGTTTCTGTAGCGCTCATGCACGGCGCCCTCTAATGTTTCCCGGCTGGGAGGTGGTCAGAACTGTGTCTCATCTCACCTTAGTAACTGGCGAGATTAGACAACCCCTTTAATGGGGCACATTTGGGGTTTTAGAAGTGAATTCTTGGTAACAAGGCGTGGCTTATTGGGCGCTAATGAACCTAGAATTGGTCATGTGACGGATAAACACTGCAGCGTTGGCTCCTGATTGGTCGCCTTGCACTGTCCTATCTCATATTGGTGACTTCCATTTATTTTTGCCCCGGGAGGCGGTTTTTATCAGTTTATTCGTAGACTTCCTTGTTTTACTAATATTCTTCAGGCTGGGTTTTATAACACAATGTTGTTCTCTTAAATATTTTATTTGAGTTGTAAAAACATGGAATCCTCAAAATGTGTCATGTCTGTTCTTGAGCGTTGCCAATGCAGGTTTAACCCCTCCCTGATATCTGCCATACATGTACAAGTTGGAGTCTGCTCAGCAGCTGAGCGGGCGCCCTAGCCGGGAGGTGCCTGCTGGTTTACACGGCAGACACTCACTCCCAGCGTCCATGTTAGGAGACAATTCCGATCATAACCTTTAAAGGGGTCGTCTCACTCCAGGCTCCTCCTGCTGACTAAAGGGCCCCGAAATAAGATCACAGGAGCCGTGTAGCTGTTATGGCAGCCCTAAGGCCTTGTCAAGGCTCCCAGCTCTGCCATAGTTAAAGGGGACCGAGTCCTCGAGCAGTGTAACCACATGGATATTCTCCAAGCAGCATATACAGGAATAGGTACAGAGAAGATGGCGATCATCGTGGCCTTTCCCAAGAGCTGTAAAATCCAGAACAACCCACAATGGTGTCCATGGAGCTGATATTTACCTGTCAGATGACGACTGCTCCATCATCTTCATCACATGAGCAAGGACCGATCCCATCCACGTCAACCAGATGAAACTGTCTCCTAGTGACGCTCTTTCCTGTCTGTCAAAGGGAATCTGCCAGCTGTCTTATCCTGGCCTCTGAGGACATCACGTGGGTCCTGTCACTACTCTGTCCCTGAAATCAGAGGGTCTGTTACTACTGTCCCTGAAATCAGAGGGTCTGTTACTACTGTCCCTGAAATCAGAGGGTCTGTCACTACTGTCCATGAAATCAGAGGGTCTGTTACTACTGTCCCTGAAATCAGAGGGTCTGTTACTACTGTCCCTGAAATCAGAGGGTCTGTCACTACTGTCCCTGAAATCAGAGGGTCTGTCACTACTGTCCCTGAAATCAGAGGGTCTGTCACTACTGTCTCTGAAATCAGAGGGTCCGTCACTACTCTGTCCCTGAAATCAGAGGGTCTGTCACTACTGTCCCTGAAATCAGAGGGTCTGTCACTACTCTGTCCCTGAAACCAGAGGGTCCCGTCACTACTCTGACCCTGAAATCAGAGGGTCTGTCACTACTCTGTCCCTGAAATCAGAGGGTCTGTCACTACTCTGTCCCCCCTGAAATCAGAGGGTCTGTTACTACTGTCCCTGAAAATCAGAGGGTCTGTCACTACTGTCCCTGAAATCAGAGGGTCCGTCACTACTGTCCCTGAAACCAGAGGGTCTGTCACTACTCTGACCCTGAAACCAGAGGGTCCGTCACTACTCTGACCCTGAAATCAGAGGGTCTGTCACTACTGTCCCTGAAATAAGAGGGTCTGTCACTACTCTGTCCCTGAAACAGAGGGTCCGTCACTACTGTCCCTGAAATCAGCAGGGTCCATCACTACTGTCCCTGAAATCAGAGGGTCCATCACTACTGTCCCTGAAATCAGAGGGTCCATCACTACTGTCCTGAAATCAGAGGTCTGTTACTACTGTCCCTGAAATCAGAGGGTCCGTCTCTGTCCTGAAATCAGAGGGTCTGTTACTACTCTGTCCCTGAAATCAGAGGTCTGTCACTACTGTCCTGAAATCAGAGGGTCCGTCACTACTGTCCCTGAAATCAGAGGGTCCGTTACTACTGTCCCTGAAATCAGAGGGTCCGTCACTACTGTCCCTGAAATCAGAGGGTCCGTCACTACTGTCCCTGAAATCAGAGGGTCCGTCACTACTGTCCCTAAAATCAGAGGGTCACTACTGTCCTGAAACAGAGGGTCTACTACTCTGACCCTGAAACCAGAGGTCCGTCACTACTCTGACCCTGAAATCAGAGGGTCTGTCACTACTGTCCCTGAAATAAGAGGGTCTGTCTACTCCTGTCCTGAAATCAGAGGGTCTGTCACTACTGTCCCTGAAACCAGAGGGTCTGTCACTACTCGTCCCTGAAATCAGAGGTCCGTCACTACTGTCCTGAAACCAGAGGGTCTGTCACTACTCTGACCCTGAACAACCAGAGGGTCCGTCACTACTCTGACCCTGAAATCAGAGGGTCCGTCACTACTCTGTCCCTGAAATCAGAGGGTCTGTCACTACTGTCCCTGAAATAAGAGGGTTCAGTCCCTGAATCAGAGGGTCCGTCACTACTGTCCCTGAAATCAGAGGGTCCATCACTACTGTCCCTGAAATCAGAGGGTCTGTCACTACTGTCCCTGAAATCAGAGGGTCCGTCACTACTGTCCCTGAAATCAGAGGGTCCGTCACTACTGTCCTGAAATCAAGGGTCCGTCACTACTGTCCCTGAAATCAGAGGGTCCGTCACTACTGTCCCTGAAATCAGAGGGTCCGTCACTACTCTGACCATGAAACCAGAGGGTCCGTCACTACTCTGACCCTGAAATCAGAGGGTCCGTCACTACTCTGTCCCTGAAATCAGAGGGTCTGTCACTACTCTGTCCATGAAATCAGAGGGTCCGTCACTACTCTGTCCCTGAAACCAGAGGGTCCGTCACTACTCTGTCCATGAAATCAGAGGGTCCGTCACTACTCTGTCCATGAAATCAGAGGGTCTGTCACTACTCTGTCCATGAAATCAGAGGGTCCGTCACTACTCTGTCCCTGAAATGAAAAGATCAATCCGATTGGTTGCTATGGGTAACTAAGCCAGTTCTACTTTACACCAGGTTTAATAAATCTCCCCTAATGTCTCTTCCCTCTCCCTTTTCTCAGGTTTTCCTCTCATGCTGTCTCTCACTTCTCTCAGATTTTCCTCATGCTGTCTCTTTCACTTCTCTCAGATTTTCCTCATGCTGTCTCTTTCACTTCTCTCAGCTTTTCCTCTCATGCTGTCTCTTTCCTCTCAGGTTTTCCTCCCATGCTGTCTCTTTCCTCTCAAGTCTTCCTCTCATGCTGTCCCTTTCTTCTCAGGTTTTCCTCCCATGCTGTCTCTTTCCTCTCAGGTCTTCCTCTCATGCTGTCTCTTTTCCCCTCAGGTCTTCCTCCCATGCTGTCTCTTTTCCCCTCAGGTCTTCCTCCCATGCTGTCCCTTTCCTCTCAGGTTTTCCTTCCATGCTGTCTCTTTCCTCTCAGGTTTTCCTCCAATGCTGTCTCTTTCCTCTCATGCTTTCCTCCAATGCTGTCTCTTTCCTCTCATGCTGTCTCTTTCCTCTCAGGTCTTCCTCTCATGCTGTCTCATTCCTCTCAGGTTTTCCTCTCATGCTGTCCCTTTCCTCTCAGTTTTTCCTGTCATGCTGTCTCTTTCCTCTCAGGTCTTCCTCTCATGCTGTCCCTTTCCTCTCAGTTTTTCCTGTCATGCTGTCTCTTTCCTCTCAGGTCTTCCTCTCATGATGTCTCTTTCCTCTCAGGTCTTCCTCTCATGCTGTCTCTTTCCTCTCAGGTTTCCTCCCATGCTGTCCCTTTCCTCTCAGGTTTTCCTCTCATGCTGTCTCTTTCCTCTCAGGTCTTCCTCTCATGCTGTCCATTTCCTCTCAGGTCTTCCTCTCATGCTGTCCATTTCCTCTCATGGTGTCTCTTTCCTCTCAGGTCTTCCTCCAGGTCTTCCTCTCATGCTGTCCCTTTCCTCTCAGTTTTTCCTGTCATGCTGTCTCTTTCCTCTCAGGTCTTCCTCTCATGGTGTCTCTTTCCTCTCAGGTCTTCCTCTCATGCTGTCCCTTTCCTCTCAGTTTTTCCTGTCATGCTGTCTCTTTCCTCTCAGGTCTTCCTCTCAGGCTCTTTCCTCTCACGCTGTCTCTTTCCTCTCATGCTGTCCCTTTCCTCTCAGTTTTTCCTGTCATGCTGTCTCTTTCCTCTCAGGCTCTTTCCTCTCACGCTGTCTCTTTCCTCTCATGATGTCTCTTTCCTCTCAGGTCTCTCTCATGCTGTCCCTTTCCTCTCAGGTTTTCCTGTCATGCTGTCTCTTTCCTCTCATGTCCCTCTCATGCTGTCCCTTTCCTCTCAGTTTTTCCTCTCATGCGGTCTCTATCCTCTCAGGTTTTCCTGTCATGCTGTCCCTTTCCTCAGTTTTTCCTTTCATGCTGTCTCTTTCCCCTCAGGCTATCTCTTTCCTCTCACGCTGTCTCTTTCCTCTCAGGTCTCTCTCATGCTGTCTCTAGGTGTTTTGCATCCTTCCTCCCTTCCCGCTCGAGGGTCACGTGCTGGACTCCGCCCCTCTCTGGGTTACGCGCTAGGCCCCGCCCCCTGTGAGGTGTGAGGGGGAGGACGGCGTGGCTGGACATGCGCTCTTCTGCGGAACTGGGTAGGCGCGCTGGGAGAAGATGGCGGCGGCGGGGGAAGCGGCATGAGCGGCATGAGCGGCCTCACTCATTGAAAGTGTCCAGCATGGCCTCCCCGGGCGCGCAGGTAGGTGGCGGGCAGCCGGCGCCAACACAGCAGCCTGTGAGTCACCGGGGCCTCCGTCACTGCTCAGTCCGAGGAGCCGGGGGGCGGTGGCGCTAGGCCCGGCCTCAATTCTGCAGCCTCATCAGGGCCCGGGGCTCAGATCACACGTGGGGCCTGGAAATGGAGGCCGGGCTGTGGGACCGGGCCAGATCCTGACATTTACCTCTCATGGTCACCTCAGCTCCGGCGGAGGGGTAGGATGGGGTGAGGTGGGCACTGCCAGAGGGGTGATAGGATGGGGTGAGGTGGGCACGTGCCAGAGGGGTGATAGGATGGGGTGAGGTGGGGCACTGCCAGAGGGGTGATAGGATGGGGTGAGGTGGGGCACTGCCAGAGGGGTGATAGGATGGCGGTGAGGTGGGCACTGCCAGAGGGGTGATAGGATGGGGTGAGGTGGGCACTGCCAGAGGGGTGATAGGATGCGGTGAGGTGGGCACTGCCAGAGGGGTGATAGGATGGGGTGAGGTGGGCACTGCCAGAGGGGTGATAGGATGGGGTGAGGTGGGCACTGCCAGAGGGGTGATAGGATGCGGTGGGGTGGGCACTGCCAGAGGGGTGATAGGATGGGGTGGGGTGGGCACTGCCAGAGGGTGGGGGGGATGGATGAGGATGGGGTGAGGTGGGCACTGCCAGAGGGGTGATAGGATGGGGTGAGGTGGGCACTGCCAGAGGGGTGATAGGATGGGGTGAGGTGGGCACTGCCAGAGGGGTGATAGGATGGGGTGAGGTGGGCACTGCCAGAGGGGTGATAGGATGGGGTGAGGTGGGCACTGCCAGAGGGGTGATAGGATGGGGTGAGGTGGTGCTGACTCCAGGGTCACACACTATAGGGTGTCACATGTTGCTCCCTCCGGGGTGGCGCTGTGCCCATTTGGTGTGTTTAGTTCCTGGCGGTCTGTGCCCCGGTGATGTTACTTTCTATGAAGAGTTTTATGAGCGGATAAAAAGAATTAAGGGCTCGTCACACGAACGTATTTTCTTTCCTTTCTGTTTTTTTTTTTTTTTTTGTGGATCCATTCATTTCAATGGGTCTGCAAAAAAACAGAAGTTACTCCGTGTGCGCTCCATTTCCGTATGTCCGTATTTCCATTCTGCAAAAAACCAGTCCTATTATTGTCACATTACGGTCGAGGACAGGACCGTTCTATTAGGGACCGGCTGTTCTGCAAAATACGGAATGCACACAGACTTCATCCATATTTTTTTGTTGGTCCCTTTTTTTGCGGACAACAAAATACACAGTCGTGTACACGAGCCCTAAAAAAGGCACAAAAACCGCTGTTACTGGGGTTGAGGGGGAGGTCGTTGCCGTGTGGCCCCGGGGACCCTTTCCTTGGGAGGATGCACACGGCAGTGATCGGTTTCTTCCCGATCGTTGCCCACTGCCATCGTTCCTTCCCGTACAGTTTCACTGGTTGTCGGCAGCACGGAGCCATTTACATACGGAGACTCCAGGGGCCCCCGAAAGATGTGATCCCCCCCTGAAGCTCCATTGGGACCGGCAGCCTTGGCCTGTGTAAAAGGGCCCTGAGGGTTGGAGTCCTGGGGGAGGCTGACGGTCCCTAAGTAGGGACACCCCGGGCCTCCTCATCCCCTAGTGATCAGGGATTTACATCCACAGGTCCCTGCAGCGCGCACTGACCCGCGCACTGACTCTGTGCAGCCGCACCCGAAGACCCGTATGTCGGTAATGATTGGCTGCGCAGTCAGTAAATGTCTCGGGGCGCTCTGCCGCCGCGGTCTCGGGGCGCTCTGCCGCCGCGGTCTCGGGGCGCTCTGCCGCCGCGGTCTCGGGGCGCTCTGCCGCCGCGGTCTCGGGGCGCTCTGCCGCCGCGGTCTCGGGGCGCTCTGCCGCCGCGGTCTCGGGGCGCTCTGCCGCCGCGGTCTCGGGGCGCTCTGCCGCCGCGGTCTCGGTCACATCCTTTGTGTAAGTCTTCACGCCCGCTCTACACTTTCACTCATCATTACCATTCATTAGAACTGCAAGTCACAGTGATTCATGCAGGATTGTGTGCGTCCCGGATTAAGTGCCTCCTGCAGGAATTTATCCCCTGCCAGGGACTGCCCCTTGTTATTAGGGTTGGGTTAACCCTTGCACCGCTGGCTCCTCAGTGCAGGCTGGCCGGATTGTGATGACATCATCTCTTGGGTCACTCACGGGCGATACGTAAGAGTGCGGTTTACAGGTGACCCTGAAGACGTTCTTCTACTGTCGCCTCTCCACAAGATCGCTGGGATTCTCTCCAGTTACTGGAGGGGGGGGGGGGGCGTCGTCACCTCCTTCATTGTCTTGTGTGACCGTACAGCAGATGTTCAGAACCCGAACCGTGCGGGAGAGAGGGCGACGCCGTGAACTCCTTAAAGTAGTTACCACATGATCGCTGCGCCCCCGGGGTTGTGTGCTGTACGTTGGGTATGTGGCCCCAGCCCGGTGTCACCCGCAGTGTTTGTGCAGTCAGACGGCCCGGGCACAGACGGCTTAGAGCACCTGAGGCCGCTTCACTGCGCAGGCGCAACCCCTGTGCCTTGTGGGCTGAAGCTGGGCTCGGATCACATTCCTGGTGTACAGCGCCGGATCTCAGAAATGTCTGCAACGTAATTAGCCCCGGAGTGCAGCGCTCCAAAGCCTTGGGCGATAATTGATGTAGACGCCAAAATGGCCGCCCGGAGTTCCACCAGTGTGGACGTCGTTCCCGGCGCAGGCGATTCCTCGGTGGCTGGAAACGCTGCAGTTTACACGATGCACGTCTAAAGGGTCGTCGCCCGATCGAATCGATTACCTCTCTTGGGTAAAGGGGGGCTTCAGTGTTCTACGTTTTTCTTGGGCGGGCGTTAGCGCCTCATACAAGATCAAGTGCGAGTAACGGAGGCCGCACCGGAAGGCTGCTGTACGGAGCTGATCGCCCCTCTGGTTACGTGTAGTGTTTTCGGGAGCCGCTGTCATGGTCCTCTGCCGGGGGTGAAAGGACGAGACGTCATACGGGCCGTGCATGTCCTGAGGACCGTCAGGTGTTGCCCCACCCCCCATACTGATGATCGGGGGTGCTCCTCATGCCAGGACACACCCATAATCGCTATGTAAGGTGTGTGCCAGCGCCTCCACCAGATATTCTGCCCCCTCCCCCGCTGGCGCTGTACTTACCCATCACTTAACCCTCTACCTCCCTCCTCCCATGCGCTTGGCCTGTGCAGACGCTCAACGGTCCACGAGATTGTGTCCGTTCCTGATGGGACTCCTTAAAATCTGAAGCTTGTCACATGTCTGTAATGTTTCCGGATGTCCTCAGCGCCGGGGGCGTGTCCTCGCCGACTGAGAACTAAGAACAATGGCGGTGTAGTGTGAATACAGCTTTTTCAGTCGATCATTTTCTGCAAGTAGACATGATTCACTGACAACAAGCAGAGGCTGAAAACCTGTACAGGCCTTCAACTTGTCACAGCTGGTGGGTTGTTGCAGTTGCATCCAGTCTAGATACTATTTACCCACCCTGATACATTGTAACAAACATCAGTTTTTTATCCTCTGTATAGACACCAGTGTTTCTGCTCACTGACTGCTATCAGAGATCTTGACCATGGTGCACACCGTGTCTAGAAGAAAGCGGCAGAACGTCCCATTGACATATCCTCTGAGCTTACGTTCCGTCTCCTGCGGGGGAGGGGCGTGCGATCAGTGCGTCCGCGCAGGGACCGGGCCTCGGACCTTTGCTCGGTGTAACAGATCCTGTGTAATAGGATTTGCTGGCGCTGGGCCGGCGGATTACGCGGGGTTTGTACGTGAGCGCGTCTATTGCTGAAATAGCATTAATGGGACAAAGCCGCCCGTGCTGCCGCTGCACTTTTCTCTGGATGTTTGCCGCCCGTTACATGGCGGGATTAGGTCACATTGTACAGGACAAAGTCGCCTCCGCACAAAAGCCGCGCCATGAACTGGGGGGGGGACAGAACTTTGACCTATAGGTACAGAGCTGACAACTCCGGGACTGATACAAACCTGACAAATACCCAGTGGGGGAGGGGACGGGGGCAGCGCCTGGTCTCGTACAGTGGAAGGTTCTGGTACATTGCTTCAATCTGTTGGCAAGATCTCTGCTTGCTCTTAGTGCATTGAAACCCACCGTAGCCTAATACTTCACAGCTGAGGGTTTGTTACAACGTTCCAGCGCAGAGAATCCTATGCGGCTCCAACCATTTAGTCTTGGTTTGTATATAACTATTCACTGCCAGCAAACAGGAAAACATGGGGGGAGGGCCTCAGGACCCAACCCCATCCGATGGGTCATCAATAGTAAAAAATTGGACAGCCCCTTGAAGCTCGGGCATATGGGGGGTGACGGACCCCTTCGCAGCCTGACCTGGTCCTGCACCCGTTGCAGCCGATCCGTGTAGACCAGTGATTTTCAACCAGTGTGCCTCCAGCTGTTGCAAAACTACAACTCCCATCATGCCCAGGCAGCCTACAGCTATCAGCCTACAGAAGGGCATGGTGGGAGTTGTAGTTTTGCAACAGCTGGAGGCACACTGGTTGAAAATCACTGGTGTAGACGATCCTTTCTGGGATCAAACCAGCGGCAGATCCCAGACACCTAGGCTGATGCATTGTAACAAACCACCAGCTCTGTGAGGATTCCTACTAGTCATTGTCAGCAAACGGCAGCCATGAAACTGGGGAGCACAGTGTCTATTAGAGGTCTAGGTATTTGCATAAAAGCTGTGATGACCTGTGACCTCTGGGGTCAGGGTGCGGAGGTCACCAGTGGATGTGACATTAGACGTGATGAGCCCTGAGACGGTCACCAGTGCGCCCAGCGGACCCCATAGAGTACAGCGGGGTACACGGACGGAGGGTGGGGCAGGTGATGAATGAACGAGGTGTGAACGCCGCCGTATGTTCTGATTATGTCCTCACTCCTCTTCTCCGTTTTCTTTCAGTACATTTTTGGGGAGTTCACGGATGATGAGTTCCGGCAGTTCTTCATCAGCTCTCGCTGCACGGTAGAGGTAAGAGGAATATGTCTGCCCCATCTGTCCACGGCTTGTGCCTGATATTGAAGCTCCACTCCATTGACTCTAATGGGTCTGAGCTGCAGTACCACACACAACCTGTAGATGGGGGTGGTGCTGTTTTTGGAATCCCTGTACATCCCCTTTAATGATCAGCAATTATGTGATGGAAGGAGCCGGCCGGACCAATCAGGACGTTCCACTGATTAAAGGGCTCGTGTCCCCCTCCCCCGTCCATCGGCCTCTTCAGTCAGAAATCTCACGTTGTGTTTTATGTCTTTATGGATTCTGGTTTGATATTTTAAGACTGAAAACCTTCTTCTCTCCGCAGTTGCCTCCTTTTAATGAACCCATTTTATGTGGACCCCAATCTTCATGTGACCTTCAGGACGGTAAGTGTGGAGGAGGGGGCGCCGCATAGACCCCCCAGCAGGAATCGGGATGTGATGGATTTTATTGTGTCTTATGACGAAGCTTTGTGGGGGTTTTTTCGTCCCCCTATGGGGCTGTGTTTCAGGCTCGCTGATGGGGTGACGGAGGGTTCTCGCACATCAGTGAATCACGTCCGTGTGTTCTTCGTGGACCGCACACGTATCCATTGAATTTAATGCATGTGTTCAGACATCAGCGGTTTTACACGGTTCATGATTGTGTATCCCTCACACATTATAGTCTATGGGTCTGAAAACCATGGAACCAACATGGATGCAATCTGTGTTCAGTCTGTGGCCGTCATGGATTGTTGCTAGGAGATGTCCTGGAAATTAAGGGCCCATTCACACGACCGTGCAATATTGTGGAATAGATGCGGCCCCCATTCACCTCTATGGGAGCTCCGTGCCGCATAAAAAAATAAAGCTTGTCCTAAACTTGTCCGCAACAGCTGCAGAACACACGCCGGGCGGTAGGGTTGTGGATCCGCAGTAGTATGGCCGTCTGGGCCCTAACTTTCATCCTAGCAGTGTCCGTGGATACAGCTGACACATGGACCACACACAGGTCCTTGGCGGTGACCACTGACCACCTTGTCATTACGGACATGTGAAAGACGCTACGCAAACATTTAAATGTCATTAAAGATGACTGGATCTAAGGGGTTAAATGGCTGGTATCTCCAGGTTTGGCCGGCACCTGCCTTTGATGATGCGGACGCGTGTCTTGCACCCGTAAATCAAATATATGCCAACAGAAGTGGGTGGGAATGGGTTAAAGGGGTCGTCTGGTTTCGTCCATGTAGGATAAGCGGAGAACCCCTTTATGGGAGGCCTTATAATCCACAGGTAGCGGTTCTATTGCAGTTTTGCTGATATTTTTATAATTTCGTTATTCATTTTTTTTTCCTCAAGGTGAAGAATATCAGAGGATCGAGTTTGGGGTCAGTGAAGTGATCGACCCGGATGCTGCCGACTTCAGTACCTCTGGCTACAGTATTTCCAGCACCTTAAATCCGCAGGCTCCGGAGTTCATCCTCTCCTGCAGCCCGACCCCGAAAACTCCCGACATCCTCCATGCAAACAACGTAAACGACATTGACGGTCAATACCACGAAACTATCGTCCCAGACGGCAGCGCAGACGACGGTACATGCCGGCAGAAAGAGAGGAAGAAGAAAAAAAAACGGCCCCCGGGGTATTACAGTTACTTAGAAGGTGTTGATGGTGGCGCTGTCCCTGCAGAGACCCTTGTGAATGGGCACGCCACCGCCGCAGGACTTATCAGTATAAGCACAGACGAGCCTGAGCTTGCAGATGATGGTCGGGCGTCTTCAGCCTCTCCTAGGACTTGTTACAGCCCAGAGACCTCTGTGGACTTCAGGAACGAGGCTGACGATGATGGCAGCACCTCGGTACCTAATGCACTAGATAATGGTAGGACTGCTGGTCAGCCTGAGGAATGCACGTCCTCAGACACGGGGCGGGAGAGCCCACTAAGGACAGCTGAGGAGCAGCCGCCGGCTGTCTCTGATACTACTGAAAAGCTTGGGGTAACCAATGGACAGACACTTGAAGCCACAGAGGACACTGCCGCCTCTAACGGGGTGGATTTACATCCTGAGGCCGAGCAAATCAAGCCAGAGGATATGTCCTTGTCTCAGGCTGTGCACCAGGCTTCTCCGGCCCCCGGCAATCCACCAGCTAAGTCCTGGGCTAGTCTCTTTCACAATTCCAAGCCCTCACCAACCCCACTTGTGGCATACGTTGAAACTAAACCTGACCCCCCTCCTGCTGCCCCTCCGGCCCCTGAGAAAGAGGTTGACGTAAAAGAGAGCCCCGTTCCTGTGACGGAGGACGCTGTAGCCCTAAAGATTGCAGGTATGAAGCTTGTACTGCTCCGGTAGGTCTGCTGACTTTATCCTCATACACTTGTTAAGCACAAGGTGGCGCTGCAGGCGATAGAGGTGCGTCCTGCCCGAGCCTTGGTGGCAGATGATGAATGGTGCCCACCCGTTATACAGGGACCAGAACCAACCTACAGTATTAGATTGTTGGAATAATCCTGTGGCTCCTGAGGACGCTTGTTTGGCCCCTGACCGCTAATCCATACTGCTATATGGGTAACTGCACACATGCAGAAAAACCTCAGTGTAAAACGGTACCAGCAAAGTGAATGAGCGCTGTTCTGTGCAGAGATTGTGGATTTTAGGGGTTGTCTCATCTCGTACATTGGTGGCATGTCACTGCGGTATGTCACCAATGTCACATAGGAGCGGCTCCTCCATCTGGGACCTGCTCTTATCTGCCGAATGGGGCCCCTCAGAGTAAATGAGGGCACTGAAAACGCAAGCGTGTTCTCCATTCACTTTTATGGGAGCAAACACTCTATCTTCTGAAGTCTCGTAGAAGTGAATGGAGCGGACACAGCGCATGCGCAGCCACCTCTCTATTCACCTCTATGGGTCTGCCAGAAATAGCTGGGCAGGGCTTGGCTACTCTCAGAACTCCCATAGCAGAGGATGGCCATGCTTTCACTTTGGGGGGGGGGGGGGGGGTATTTTGGAGTTTAGAGGGGTTAAATGTGGGTGATCTGAATTGCCTCTGATTGCACACAATAGTCCCGGGTGTCTGCTGTAAGAAACGGCAAGGAAGCGGACCCCATCTTTAAGGAGACAACATCCGCTGCACGTGTCGTCAAGGGATTGAAATCCGCAGCGTGTTTGTACGATCTCGCTCCTTAGCTATTCCCCATACTTAAAGGGGTATTACCGTCTCGGACAATGGGAGGATATCGCTAGGTATGCTCTCCATCTCCGTATCATAGGTGCGGGTCCAGGGGTAAGCCCAGCCAGCAAAGTAAAGGAGGGCGCACTGCGCATGCACGGCTGCCCTCCATTTCTGTGGGGCCACTGAAAATACCTGAGCTTGCTCGTCCATTTCCATCGGCCTCATAAAAGGGAATGGAAGCTTTGGCTGCGCAAGTGCGGTGCGCTCACATTAATTTCTATGGGGATTCTGAAAATAGCTGAGCGCGCCGCTCTACTATTTCCAGCAGGCCAGTAGGAATGATTGGTGGTGGCCGGACCCGACACTGACAGCCACCACTTTGCCGGCTTTGTTTTAGAGGTAGGGACCCGCACCTATCACACAGTCAGAGCATATCCAAGCAATACGCCCCCATTGTCTGAGATGGGAATACCCCTTTAAGTGGTGTTTATGCAGTTTTGGTGCAGATTTCACGTAGATTTTCTCCTTACAAATACACGACGGGTGCAAGTAGCTTTTAAGACCTCAAAGGAGGATGATTTGAATTTTTTAGGTTTTTTTTTTTGTTTTTTTATAAAAAAAATTTTCTAGTCCTTCCAGGGGATTCAAATGTGATTGCGGGGTCGCTTATACCATATCCTGCAATAATATATGGCTTCCTATTAAGCACTGCTACAGGCCAGGCTTTATAGGCGGTTTGCTATAGCAGGACTGAGAGCCTTCACAAAGCCCCAGGCAGCCATAGTAACTGACCAGGACTCCACAATTTCACCATAAAGGTTCATTGCCGGTGTTGTCAGTTGTATTACACAGCCGGTACCCACTGCGTATGGACCAGAATCAGCCTGTGATCTCGCCCTATATACTCCCGCTGCATGGACGACGTAAATGTCATTTAACTTAAAGGGGTTAAGAGACATGCACGTCTTAATACATTTGGTGCATCCACCTCCAATGGACTTGGTGAATGGCGCTCCAGTCTTAGTAAATCTAAATGTTACGTGTTTCTCCATTTACAAAATGCCTTTTATGGAAAAAAATATATAAAACTGCACATAATCAGAATCTCTGCATCCAGAACCCCCCGGACCGTACAGTCGTCACGTGTTTTATCCCACTTGGTGAATACAGTAAAAAATACTATAGTTGGTGGTTTTAATCTCACCTCCCCAAATAAAAAGTTATATAATATATTATATGTGCCCCAAATGGGCCCCTTTAAAAATGCAACTCTGTGAAAATCGGAAGAAGTAATGGTGAAGTTGCAGGTTTTAATAAAAGCTAATCCATGAGCCTTAAAGGGGTATCGTAGTCTGTATAGTTATAGCCGTACCGATATAATTACTAATAGAATGTATTTATATAAAATGTACCGTTTAGAACATGGATCTCAAACTCGTGGCCCTCCAGCTGTTGCAAAACTACAACTCCCAGCATGCCCCAATAGCTGTAGGCTCTCCTGGCATGATGGAAGTTGTAGTTCTACAACAGCTGTAGGGCCACGAGTTTGAGATCTCTGGTTTAGAAGATTTTCCTATTTGTATATCCATTGTCCGACACACATCAGTCAGGCTGTTGCCCCTGGTTACGACCACCGTGGCCATGTAGTAGTGGTGGCCGGCTTACTCCTTTTCAATCCCGCTCTGAGGTAACTGCTGTATTGTGAACGCACATTACATGCGGAGACACATCTTAGGTACTTTCACATCTGCATTTTGGACGCTACCAGTCCTATACCCAATGGTCAGGATCCGTCCAAAACGCAGACTTTATAACCGGATCCTGCTCCATAGAGATGAATTGATCTTGGAACAGGATCCGTTTCTCTGCGTTTTGGAAGTGCAGACAAAAATGCTACAACCCTAAGATGTGTCTCCGCATGATCATGTAATGTGCGTTCACAATACAGCAGTTACCTCAGAGCAAACTGACCACGACTACTACATGGCTGTGGTGGTCGTAACCAGGGGCAACGGCCTGACTGATGTGTGTGGACAATGGATATACAAATAGGAAAATCTTCTAAACGGTACATTTTATATAAATACATTCTATTAGTAATAATACTGGTATGGATATATCTGACTGTACAGACTACATGTGTGAGGTGGGAATACCCCTTCAAGTTCCAGTGGAAAGATATAAATTGTCCCATGAAAACAAGGCCTCGTATCAACTGAAAAATGAAGTTGTGGCTCTTGGAATGAGTCAGTGATAAAATGTTTGGTCATTAGGGGGTTAAAATCTCCCAGATTCAATAAAACTTGGATCAACAATGAAATATTAGGCTTGTGGTGGCCCCCTCCAGTCACTAGTGCACGGTGTATGATATGGCAGCTTACTCCATATACCGTAGGTACCATACTGTGAGGGGCACAAAGCCTCCACTGCACGATGTGACTGCACATTACCTAGTTGGCTTTTATTTTTGACTGTAGTATTCCTATACCCTTTCTGGCCACAAGGCGGCGCTCAGAGCCTGCAGGTGTTATACCCTTTCTGGCCACAAGGCGGCGCTCAGAGCCTGCAGGTGTTATACCCTTTCTGGCCACAAGGCGCGCTCAGAGCCTGCAGGTGTTATACCCTTTCTGGCCACAAGGCGGCGCTCAGAGCCTGCAGGTGTTATACCCTTTCTGGCCACAAGGCGGCGCTCAGAGCCTGCAGGTGTTATACCCTTTCTGGCCACAAGGCGACGCTCAGAGCCTGCAGGTGTTATACCCTTTCTGGCCACAAGGTGGCGCTCAGACCTGCAGGCGAAGGCAGAACACCCCTGGCTTCAAGCGCTCTCACAGTCGATCTGTGTAAATCCTCTATTACACTAGCAGATTTTTGGCAACAAGCGTTCGTAGTAATGCTCGTTAGCGATGATCTGGCAGTGTAATACTGCCGCTGGTTGCCGAATGAAGAAACAAACGCTCAGTCATCAGGCAATGCAAATCTTTTGAAATATTTAAAAATGATTGTTTGCAGGCGGCAGATCGTGGTGTCTAATCACAATCTGCTGCCGGCAAACAATGATTCAGTATGGGGAAAACGATGGTATAATGATCACTCCTCTCCATACTGTGTAGGAGATCACTGCGTTTCTGTGATCACTTGGCTTATGCTTACTCAGGTTTGTCAGGTTGTATGTAGAAAAAGAATCCTGTATTATACTCCAGAGCTGCACTCACTATTCTGCTGGTGCAGTCACTGTGTACACACATTACTTATCCTGTACTGATCCTGAGTTACATCCTGTATTATACTCCAGAGCTGCACTCACTATTCTGCTGGTGCAGTCACTGTGTACACACATTACTTATCCTGTACTGATCCTGAGTTACATCCTGTATTATACTCCAGAGCTGCACTCACTATTCTGCTGTGTACATACATTACTTATCCTGTACTGATCCTGAGTTACATCGCTATTCTAATTGCTGTTGGAAACTGTCAGCAAGCTTGCTGACATCCCCCAAAAACCTTAGCTGTGCTCCTGTAATACGGGGGCAGTTAGTGTTTTTGCTTCCCAAAATACAAGTCACCAGAAGAGGCTTTGTGCAGACACTGAACCAGCAGGAAGTGAGTGGGATTTTCTAGATGTCTGTCTGAGCTCTGGATGTCTCCTGTAGTGTGGGTGAAATCTGCAGCAGAATCCACATAGCATATGAATCCGGATGAATGACACATACACGATGGGCGGTGTGTGTGACCGTGGTGGATGGTACATGAGTGTTGCTGGTGGTGGTGTGTGGTGTTGTCCACCCCTCCCTTTGTTAGTTTACTTCACCTTGCTGACGCTCTCCTCCTCCTAGTCTTGCTGACGCTCTCCTCCTCCTAGTCTGTGACGCTCTCTCCTCCTGTCTTGCTGACGCTCTCTCTCCTCCTCGTCTTGCTGACGCTCTCCTCCTCCCTCGTCTGCTGACGCTCTCCTCCTCCTCCTCGTCTTGCTGACGCTCTCCTCCTCCTCCTCGTCTTGCTGACGCTCTCTCCTCCTCCTCTGACGCTCTCCTCTCCTCCTCGTCTTGCTGACGCTCTCCTCCTCCTCCTTCTTGCTGACGCTCTCCTCCTCCTCCTCGTCTTGCTGACGCTCTCCTCCTCCTCCTCTTGTCTTGCTGACGCTCTCCTCCTCCTCCTCGTCTTGCTGACGCTCTCCTCCTCCTCCTCGTCTTGCTGACGCTCTCCTCCTCCTCCTCGTCTTGCTGACGCTCTCCTCTCCTCCTCGCTTGCTGACGCTCTCCTCCTCCTCCTCGTCTTGCTGACGCTCTCCTCCTCCTCCTCGTCTTGCTGACGCTCTCCTCCTCCTCCTCGTCTTGCTGACGCTCTCCTCCTCCTCCTCGTCTTGCTGACGCTCTCCTCCTCTTCACAGAGCTCCTGGATGGGGTGAAGCTCCTCCATAAACCTGTGTCGTTACAGCCGCGTGGACTCATCAACAAAGGAAACTGGTGCTATATCAACGCTGTATCCTTCATAGCGCCCGGATGGGCAGCAGTCCTGACCTCATACCTCTCACAGCAGAGGACTTGGTGCAGTGTGTCCTGACGTCCCTGCGCTGTGAGCCGCCATCACTTCCTCCAGCCTCGTACATTGATGGCGCCGGCCGTCAGTCTGCTCTGCTATTATTCCTTAACCCGTCCTGCAGACCCTACAAGCTCTGGTGGCCTGTCCGCCCATGTATCACCTAATGAAGTGCATTCCAGTCTACACCAAACTGCAGAGGCCGTGCACGTCCACCCCGATGATCGACAGCTTGTGAGTAGAGGTCTATACAGTGTGTACACTGCGTAATATCTGTATACGGCCCTGCCGTGGTCGTCCGGTGTGTGGACGCGGCCCTGCCGTGGTCGTCCGGTGTGTGGAACGCGGCCCTGCCGTGGTCGTCCGGTGGTGGACGCGGCCCTGCCGTGGTCGTCCGTGTGTGGACGCGGCCCTGCCGTGGTCGTCCGGTGTGTGGACGCGGCCCTGCCGTGGTCGTCCGGTGTGTGGACGCGGCCCTGCCGTGGTCGTCCGGTGTGTGGACGCGGCCCTGCCCCGGTCGTCCGGTGTGTGGACGCGGCCCTGCCCCGGTCGTCCGGTGTGTGGACGCGGCCCTGCCCCGGTCGTCCGGTGTGTGGACGCGGCCCCCTGCCCGGTCGTCCCGGTGTGTGGACGCGGCCCTGCCCGTCGTCCGGTGTGTGGACGCGGCCCTGCCCGGTCGTCCGGTGTGTGGACGCGGCCCTGCCCCGGTCGTCCGGTGTGTGGACGCGGCCCTGCCCCGGTCGTCCCGTGTGTGGACGCGGCCCTGCCCCGGTCGTCCGGTGTGTGGACGCGGCCCTGCCCCGGTCGTCCGGTGTGTGGACGCGGCCCTGCCCCGGTCGTCCGGTGTGTGGACGCGGCCCTGCCCCGGTCGTCCGGTGTGTGGACGCGGCCCTGCCCGGTCGTCCGGTGTGTGGACGCGGCCCTGCCCCGGTCGTCCGGTGTGTGGAACGCGGCCCTGCCCCGGTCGTCCGGTGTGTGGACTGTGGGAGCTTTCAGGCTCTGAATGTAAACAAGTCTCTTTCCATTCACTGACAGCAATCAGTGGTGAAGGACTGGAGCGGAGCGCTGTGATGGTCGCCGTTCCTCTCTCACGTTTTCTTTCTGTTTCCTCAGTGTTCGCCTGATGAATGAATTCTCCAACATGCCGGTTATTCCTAAGCCCAAGCAAGGTGAGTGTGGGGATGGGGGGTTCAGGGTGTCGGTTATACCGCAGCACTGACCGTCAGTGTGACCTCCACCGCCCCATGTTGTGTGACGGTCACCACTGCCGATGTCCCCATATAAACCACAAGGATGGTTGACTCTGATATTCCGTTTTTTCCTGCAGCTGCCACCGGTGACAAGGTTGTTCGCGACCTTCGCCCCGGACCGGCGTTTGAACCAACGTACATCTACCAATTGCTGACTGTCTCCAAATCAACCCTCTCAGAGAAGGTAAAAAGTGATGGAGACAATGGGGCAGCCGGGGGAGACCCCGTGTGGGGCGGGGGGCAGCCGGGGGGGACCTCCCGTGTGGGGGCGGGGGGCAGCCGGGGGAGACCTCCCATGTGGGGGCGGGGGGTAGCAGGGGGAGACCTCCCGTGTAAGGGCGGGGGGTAGCCGGGGGAGACCTCCTGTGTAAGGGCGGGGGGCAGCCGAGGGGGATCTTCTGTGTGGGGGCGGGGGCAGCCGGGGGAGGACCTCCTGTTTGGGCAGTGGGCAGCCGAGGGGGGACATTCTGTGTGGGGGCGGGGAGCAGCCGAGGGGGATCTTCTGTGTGGGGGCGGGAGGCAGCTGGGGGACCTCCTGTGTGGGGGCGGGGAGGCAAGCCGGGGGACCTCCTGTGTGGGGGCGGGGAGCACCGGGGGACCTCCTGTGTGGGGTCAGGGGGCAGCCGAGGGGGACCTCCTGTGTGGGGCGGGACCAGCCGGGGGGAGCCTTCTGTGTGGGGGCGGGGGGGACCACCTGTGTAAGGGCGGAGGGCCGCCGGAGGACCTCCTATAACATTTTATATTGGGGTGTTTAGCCGTATATTATGTTGGTTGTAGTGTGAGGTTAATATCAGAGCATTCTGATTGGCTGTGAGTAATCAGCTGACCTGCAGTCTTGTACACCGGCTCTGCTACATACCTCTGCACTTTGTGTGTCCACAGGGGCGGCAGGAGGACGCGGAGGAGTACCTGGGCTTCGTGCTGAATGGATTACATGAAGAAATGTTGTGCCTGAAGAAGCTGCTGTACCCGCAGAGCGACAGTACGGTCCTGTTCTTCTTGAGTAGTCAGGTTTAGTCGCGGCGTTATCTGGCAGCGATGCGGCCCTGGTGTTATCTACGCCGTGTCCTGGGGTCACTTCTAAGAGGAGGCAGCCTGAGTGCCGGGTCCCAGGCAGGCCATCACCCGGCTCTTGTGTACCGCTTGTGCCCATTCTGCACAGATGTGGGCTTGTTACAGTGTGTCAGTGCAGACTGATGAGCAGCACCACCTGCTGTCCTGGTAGTTTGCTGCAGTGTATCAGTGCAGGCGCTAGACCTCTGGGTCTAATAGGTTGTGACTTCCTGTTGATCACAGGCAGGATCACAATGACGGTTAACACCTCTGTATAGATAAGACAGGATCCACAGCTTATCTGCTCCCTCCTGACCTCTGCACTGGTCTCATAGATGTCAGTGAAGTCTCCTCCTGTCCTAAGTGTCTGCAGCTCTCAAAAGCACGTCTTAAAGGGGTTGGCCCATCTCGTGCATTGGTGGCATATCCCTAGGACCGCGCATGCCCTAGCGGCTATTTCATTGAAGTCCGCTCTCCTTCATACAGCGGTCACCTGTGGCTGATGTCCGCGACCGGAAGTAATGCCGATCGTGGACATTTAACCCCTCGGATGCCGCGGTCAATCCTAACCACCGCATCAGAGCGCGGCAAGCACCGGAAGTGCGCATGCTTCCAGTGTTGCATTGACTCCCCCTTGTGGCGATCGGAGGAGCTGGAGCGTGCCTGCAGCGGCCCGTCATAGTGAATGAATCCATAGTAAAATCCTCATAGACTCAATACTAAGGCATCGAGTCTCTGATATCAGCAATCAGATGATTACTAGTTACAGTTCTCTATGGGACTAGAAAAAAGTGTAAAAAAATGCAAATCACCCCCATTTTCCCAAAATAAAAATAAGTAAAAAAAAATATATACATCATGGGTAGCGCCGCGTGTGAAAACGCCCATATTATAAAAATATTAACATTTCTTTCCTGTACGGAAAACAGCGAAACGGAAAAAAGCGTCAAAATGGCTGATTCGCCGTTTTTTGTCGCTTTAAAAATAAATAAATAAAAAGTGATCAAAAAGTCCTACAGACCCCAGAATGGGATCAATGAAAAGTTCAGATCGCCCCGCAAATAATGAGCCCCCATACAGCTCCGTACACATAAATACCAAAAAGTTATAGGGGTCAAAATATGGTGATGAAAAAATAAAATACAAGAAAAACTACACATATTAGATATCGCCGGACTCGTACTGACCTGGAGGATGAAAGTAACTGCTCAGTTTTAATGCACGTCGGACGCCGTAAATAAAAAAAAAAAAAAAAAAAACCCATAAAACTGGCGGAATTGCGGGGTTTTTTTTTTTTTTGCAATTTCACCCAGTTTTTTTTTCCTGCTTCCCACTACATCATACGCAGTATTAAATGGTGGCGCTGGAAAGTACAAAACAAGCCCTCATACGGCTATGTGAACGGAAAAATAAAAAAGTTATGGCTGTGAAGGCAGGGAGCACAAAACGAAAACGGGGCTGAACGGGTTAAGCTCACAGATTGCCTATAGACAGACAATGTGACGAACCCTCAGCTGTGAGCAGCATCTTTTCAAGGGTTTTTCTGCTGTACTAGGGGCGCGGGGGCGGCTGGAAGAGTAAATATTGTTTCTTCGTGAATGAGTATATTTTTGGCGTTTGTGTAGTTTTCTGGGTGCGGAGAGCAGTTCTGTTCCCTGCAGTGGGCAGGTGCGATGTTCTGCAGCCTCCGCGCGCGGCTCTATTTCCGTGCAGCGCTTCTCGCCCTGTCATTGTGGGATTCTGGTGTCGTGGTTGATGATGTTTCCTCAGTTCCGGATCTTTAGCGCCTTGTTATAATCGCTGCTAGTGACCGACCAGGAAGCCGCGGGCCGACGCCACACGCTGCGGACTTCCTGAGCGTACCGGCCCACGCTGAGGGTTAATAACGGCACCGCACCCACAGTCTGACCCAGTTCTGTGCCCCCGGGTCTGGGTCACGTCAGGCAGGGTCACTGTAGATGCAGAACGTGTTAATCGCCCCAGACGGTGCTGTGCAGCTTGTGACTCCTGCTGTGGAGGAACTACTACTCCCAGCATGCTCTGGGAGTAGTCCCCACAGCTGGAGAACCACAAGTCATCTGACCTTATAATAATCGTTTTCTGTCTCTCCCATAAAGAAATCTCAAACGGACCGGACACTCCGCCAGCGAATGACGAAGGCGACGCATACCAGCACGGAGAGCAAGCGGAAGGGAGCGACGAGGAGTGGGAGCAGGTGGGACCCAGAAACAAGTCGTCCATCACCCGGCAGGCGGACTTTGTGCAGACTCCTATCACGGATATCTTCGGAGGACACATGAGGTGGGGGTTCTGGTTCTTGTAGGTTCTGTTATGTATGTAGTCCCATTAACCCCTTCCCTCCCTGTGCCGTACCATCGCTTCAAGTGCCTGGTTATAGCCAGTGAAGGTGCTGGCTAAGGAGCTGTGGGTGCCAGCTGACTCTTTAACCCCTCAGGTGCCACAGTCAGTGGTGACCATGGCATCGGCGTAGTTAGACAAGGGGGATGGTGCTGTGGAAGGTGCCAGTTATCATCCCTAAGCAGAGGGATATAACAAACCCTTCTATGGCTTTTGAAAAAGGGCAGCAGGCATGGCTGTGGACCCAGGACCTCAGTACTGATAACCTGTCCTTAGGATAGTCCTCCATATAAGTGTGGGACCGACACTCACACCCCAGCAGGAGCCACGTGAACCAACTGACAGCTCAGTCCATGGTTTAGTAGCCAAATCGGGTTAGTCAGCTCCCGTTCACTAGAGATCAGCGGTGACATCACTGAGAATGCAGCCTATCCATCACTAGAGATCAGCGGTGACATCACTGAGAATGCCGCCTATCCATCACTAGAGATCAGCGGTGACATCACTGAGAATGCAGCCTATCCATCACTAGAGATCAGCGGTGACATCACTGAGAATGCAATCATGCAGCCTATCCATCACTAGAGATCAGCGGTGACATCACTGAGAATGCAGCCTATCCATCACTAGAGATCAGCGGTGACATCACTGAGAATGCAGCCTATCCATCACTAGAGATCAGCGGTGACATCACTGAGAATGCCGCCTATCCATCACTAGAGATCAGCGGTGACATCACTGAGAATGCAGCCTATCCATCACTAGAGATCAGCGGTGACATCACTGAGAATGCAGCCTATCCATCACTAGAGATCAGCGGTGACATCACTGAGAATGCAGCCTATCCATCACTAGAGATCAGCGGTGACATCACTGAGAATGCAGCCTATCCATCACTAGAGATCAGCGGTGACATCACTGAGAATGCAGCCTATCCATCACTAGAGATCAGCGGTGACATCACTGAGAATGCCGCCTATCCATCACTAGAGATCAGCGGTGACATCACTGAGAATGCAGCCTATCCATCACTAGAGATCAGCGGTGACATCACTGAGAATGCAGCCTATCCATCACTAGAGATCAGCGGTGACATCACTGAGAATGCAGCCTATCCATCACTAGAGATCAGCGGTGACATCACTGAGAATGCAGCCTATCCATCACTAGAGATCAGCGGGTGACATCACTGAGAATGCCGCCTATCCATCACTAGAGATCAGCGGTGACATCACTGAGAATGCAGCCTATCCATTCACTAGAGATCAGCGGTGACATCACTGAGAATGCAGCCTATCCATCACTAGAGATCAGCGGTGACATCACACTGAGAATGCAGCCTATCCATCACTAGAGATCAGCGGTGACATCACTGAGAATGCAGCCTATCCATCACTAGAGATCAGCGGTGACATCACTGAGAATGCAGCCTATCCATCACTAGAGATCAGCGGTGACATCACTGAGAATGCTGCCTATCCATCAGTAGAGATCAGCGGTGACATCACTGAGAATGCTGCCTATCCATCAGTAGAGATCAGCGGTGACATCACTTTCTGCTTCACCTGCTTAGTGTCTCTGAAGTCTCGGCCGGGGTCTCTGCCGCCGGCTCTGAGTTTCAGACTTGTGCACAATCTGCAGGATCTGCTGGGACATCTGTTGTCTGCGGAGGATGGGTGTGGTGTGAGGATGTAACGTTACACACTTTACCTCACCACAAGAGCTTGCGCTCTGCCATGTGGTTATTATGGACGCCCTGTTCCCCCGACCGCCATTAATGCGCCGCCTCCTGTCAGGTCTCGGGGTTTTGGTAAGACAGATTGTAACTTTGGGTTTTATGATTTGCCAAAGGATTTTTCATCGCTGATTGAGCCAAGGCTGAGAATGAACCAGATGAGACATCTGTGCACCGTCCCTTTAAGAAGCGCTCTGCTCCCCAGCAGTAGTCACCTTAAAGGACCCTGTGTATCTGTATGACTGTGTGGATGGAGGACCCGTCACCCTCTGCACCGGATCCTGGTAGTTGTAGTGCACTTATTGTGTCATTTATTGTCCGCACTTTCTTCTGCAGATCTGTCGTTTACCAGCAAAGTTCCAAGGAGTCGGCCACCCTGCAGCCGTTCTTCACCCTACAACTGGACATTCAGTCTGATAAGATCCGCACCGTCCAAGACGCACTGGAAAGTCTCGTGGCCAGAGAATCTGTCCAGGGTTACACCACCAAAACCAAGCAAGAGGTGAGTCCCCGATCCTGCGTCTGATCCACCAGAACAGATCTGCTGCTTCCTGGCCTCGTTCGGCCTCAGGTCTTTGATATAATCTACATCTAAATAATTTACCTCGTAACCATCCTGTGTTGCTCCAGTCACTTCCAGAGCTGCACTCGCTGCTCCGCTGGGTTCTTCTTCTCAGTTCGCCGGATCTCGGTAGAGTTATTGTGACTGCAGCTCTGGATGTGAATGGAGTACAGACATGGCTCCGGTCGTCCGGTTGTCTGTCGCTGCGCTGACGTTGCTGCTCTTTCCGTTCCTCAGCACTTTACACATCTGTTCGCAACGTTCTTTCCTTGGAGTCACTTGTGACTCGCTTTGCTGGTCTTGATTTCTGTTTTGTCGTATTTAAAGGGGTCAGCCAGTTCTTCTTCCTGTATGATGCACTTCATCACTGGCTGCAGGTCCATGACCCACGTATACGGTGCCAGGCCGCTGCCACCCCAACCATTGTCACCAAGATGGCAGCTGTGACATTAACTCATGTGACCCCTTACCCGGCTGTCCCTGGCTGTGTCCTTTTCTGCGCAGGTTCTGCACTGCTTCATCTATCGTCATCTGAGTGACTGCCGCCATCATGGTTACCATTGACTGGGTGGCATCAGTTTAGCGCTGTTTACATGGGCAGTGATTTGGCAGCCGGGGGGGCCACTGTGACCTGCAGTGAGGTGAGAGGAAGTGCTCTGTGCAGCCGCTAATGACACGTTAGGAGCACTGAGGAAAAATTGGGAGCAATTGACCAACCCCTTTAAGAGAACAAAATCGGTTCCCATGCCCACCTACCTATAGGCTTAAGATCTGAGCAGTTTGTTACAGTGTGTCAGTCTGACGTCCCGGCTGTTCACCAGAAGTCCCACGGTGTGGGCTTTTCCTGCAGCCTCCTGACACCATTGACAGTCATTAGCTGCGATGTTGCCTTGTAGCCCCAGTATTAACGAGAACGCTCCCGTTCCGTGACGACGAGCACCGCCGAGCTCATTCATTATACAGTCAGCTCAGTGCCGGAGCGCCTGGCAGGGGTTAAGCCGCTCTCCGAGCTCCGCCGCGGTCTAGGTTTCCCAGCTGTGTGAAGGTCGCTGCTGATGTGGGAGTAGCGCTCATCGCCAAGCGACTTGTGATTTTTAGCTTGTAAGTTTTTGGTGGGTAACCCGTCATTTCTGGTCTTCACAGAGCGACCACTGTTCAATTAGGGGTTTAGGAGAAATGGGCGTTCAGTTTACGTTCTGGTGGCTCCGTCTGGTTTTTATTTTGATGTCTGGGCTGGAAATAAAATTCATGCATGATAATTAGCTCGAGACAGAGCGAGGCCGCGCTCCTGACATTTAGACAAGGGGAATTTTCCGAGCGGTGCAGGTCTGAGGTGTGGAGAGAGACGACACTTTGGGGCGGTCGTGTCTCACAGGTTCGCATTGTGCGAGGAGATCGCCGTCATTTACATTTCTGTATTGGCTGGAGCCCCATCTGATGGCTGTGCTGTAAACCTCCACCAGATCACTGCCCCGGCCATCATACCTGTGACTGTCTACAGGATGCAAAGCTACAACTCCCATCATGCTCTTACAACCTGTCAAGGCATGATGTAGTCAGTCATCTATGTACAGAGAAATCCTTTCTATCTGAAAATATTTCATGCCGGATTATCAGACGTTGTAGATTAGTGGTAGCCACCCGACCGTGGTCATCAGAAACTGTAAACTGAGCTGATACATTGTTACAGTTGTACCCGGGCCGAGCTGAGCAGCAGCCCTGGAGGTTGTCTACACTGGATACATTGTAACAGCTTCAGCTGGAGACGTATTGGGCTGAGTTCACTCAGTTTGTTTCTAGGCTGAAAAAAACATTGAATTCTCTTTCCATGATTTTTAATTATTATTATTATTTTATTTTAATTATTATTTTATTTATTATATTTTTCTTTCCATCCTGCCCATCACAGTGGGAATTCTGGTTGTTAGTTTGGAATCTGTACGAATAATGAACATGTCGCTGTCAAACTCTTAAAGGGTTATTCCCATCTTAGACAATGGGGGCATATTGGTAGGTGCGATATAGGGCGGGTCATATAGGCGCTGGGACCTGCACCTATATCGAGAGCGGAGTGGGGAGCCCTGTGCCTGGAGGACCCTGGGTATTCCGGGGTCCGGCCCCATAGAAATGAATGGAGGGCGGCTGCGCATGCGCAGTGCACCCTCCTCTTTTGGGTCCCCGTTCTCGAGTAAGACAATGGGGGCATATCCTAGCGATACGCCCCCTAGGGATAACCCCTTTAAAGCCGCAAGTGAGAATCGTGAACTATTCTGTGTAAGGTACTGCGCGGTTTTCAGAGTGAAATCAGTGGGATGGGGATTATACGCCGTTCTGCGCCCAGAGAACTTCATGTGAACGCGCTCTTGGGTCGCTACAGATTTTCAGCTTCTGGACTGCTTCCATTCACTGCTGGCAAGCAGAGATCCTGAAACTGGTGAAGAATAGAAACACGAAGTTGAATTGAAAGTCCCGGAATTTAGGATTGCTTTAATAAAACCCTTCCTGTGACCGTGGCAGGTATCGCCCCTCAGATGTTCCTGGATCTTCATTGTAGTGATCAGCGGCGCCCGCCCCTCCCCCCACCCGCTCTCCTGTGACGTCCTTGGCTCTATCTGTAGGTGCACAGGAGGGATCTGAGGCTTAACGAGGACGAGCAGCAGATTAGCCGCTCATTATCCGCTCACACAGTCCTGTAAACACGCCGTGTGCCGGTGACGTATTACGCTGCGCGCCGGCTGGCACATTGAAAACAATGATAACCGTCCGGTACTGGACGAGCCGCACATACTGTACATCAGAACCTACGTGATGCCCTTCAGCCCTCAGTACAGACTCGTACAGTAAAACAGAACATCCTCATCTCCGCGGGGTACAAGACACAACCCTCCTGACACTATCGCCTTGTATCTGTTCGGCACTTCTCGTTTTCTGCTTGCTGTCAGTGAATTGGGACATTATAATACCTCAGTAGCACAGATCTGTCTTCTGTCCTGGATGTCAGCCTTCATCCTCACCTACACATTACCTTTACCTAATGGTGTGTTCACACAGATCTTGCGCTTTGAGATTCACGCTCCATTGATTCCAATGGTAGTCCTTATTGCCATTCTTACGGCCGTGATGTAGTAAACGGTCTGCAATCTGCTGTAGTTTAGCCGTACATGGATTGGCCCCATTGTGCGGACCTGCAGCAGAAACCTGAGGGTCACCCTCGGCTTTCTGTGGCAGAAAAGTCCACGGAACGTAGATATGACCACAGGAGCCTTTTATCCTGCTGATTTATATCCTGCGTCCATCATACCTGGGGCTGCAGGTGAACGAGCGGATACGGTCATGTGAGAGATGCTGGTTGTCTTCAGCCCCAGACTCATGCCTCGTGGTTTTATTGTGGCGGTGTGATACACAGACGACCGCGGCGTTATTGTAGCAGTAAGACTTGGCGGCCGTCCCTGCTCCTGCTTCCAGGGCTGCACATTCCTAGCGTCTGCGGCCTCAGCCGAGCATCGCCGCGATCAGACCCGAACATTTAACCATTTCAGCTCAGGGCCAAATGATATTTGTCTGTATCCAGGTGGTTGGACCTGTGCTGGCGGTGCGGGATGACGGGGGGGTGGGGGGTGGTTCTGTTCCTCTCTGATGCACACGTGTTCCTCTTCCAGGTGGAGGTCAGCCGCAGAGTGACATTGGAGGAGCTGCCGCCGGTCCTCGTGCTGCACCTCAAACGATTCGTGTTCGAAAAGACCGGCGGCTGCCAGAAGCTGACGAAGAATATTGAATACCCTGTGGACCTGGAAATCAGCAAAGGTAAGAGGAGACCGGGGGGCGGCAGGTACCAGTGGCCCCCGGCCACGGTCAGGAGCCACATTCAGCTCATCATTCAACCCTTGAATTTGCGTAATCCAGACACTTCTGTAATGTGAAGGGATCAACCCCCCGGATCTGGGATCATGAGAGACTCAGTAACGTTGGAATTTAGAATAAAACCTTTATATTTCCATGATTCAAATTAAATTAACATGTATTTCCCCTCCCCCTCTTGGGGCAGGTCTATAAATGTGCGGCTGCCCCTTGTCTTATTGTAACTCTGTCTTTTTCTTCTGCAGAATTGCTTTCTCCCGGTGTGAGAAGTAAGATTTTTAAAGGCCAAAGAACCTACAGGCTCTTTGCAGGTAAGTCCTTCCTTCCGTGGCACCGTCTGATGCGTCCTCGTGCAGGGTTAGCTTTGTGAGGACACGTCAGATCTGCAGCTCTTAGAACAATTCTTCATATTGTGGATCCATGAGGCATGTGCCTGACGTTCTCATGGACACCACTCATCAGGATAGGGGTGGGGGTCTCATGGGTGAGGGTCTGACTGTACCCACCACCGTATATGAGAACGGGGGTCCTGTGTCCTGTGCGTGGCGATCGTACATGTTCGCTGGAGCAGCAGTGGATATGTGCGACTACCACTCCTTGCAGGTGACCCCCAGTTCTCATGGACACCGCTCATCACTTATCCACAGGATGGGGGTGGGAGTCTCATGGGTGAGGGTCTGAATGGAACCCCCACCGTATATGAGAACGGGGGTCCTGTGCGTGGCGATCTGGAGCAGCAGTGGATATGTGCGACTACCACTCCTTGCAGGTGACCCCAGTTCTCATGATTGGTGGGGGCCCAGGATTTGGACCTCAACTAATGAGATCTCCTGTCTGGTTCATGAGGAAGTCCCTTTAATTTTCTAAGGAAATCTCCTTTCTTAAGAACGGTGATTCATGCTCTTCCGGAGTAAGATGCGGCGCAGCCCTCAGCAGATCTGTCCTATCATGCACTGTTCATGCGCCACAAACAAATCTAGATGTCGGTTATAATTCTAACCTCTTCCTGCTGAGCTATTTCCAAAATTTGGCGAGTGGTGAAGTCACAAATTGTTGCTCAAAAATTTGCACAATTTCTGTACAACTTGTGTAACTGAGCTCCTTTGTATTGCAGTTCCTTGTTTATTTTCAAGGGGGTTAAGGGGGTTGCGCAGTGACTTTAAGGGGTTGCGCAGTGACTTTAAGGGGTCCTCTCACCTCAAAGAATGGCATTTATCATGCAGACAACGTTAATACAAGGCACTTACTAATGTAATGTGATTCTCCATATTGCTCCCTTTGGCTGGATTCATTTTTCCATCACATTATACACTGCTTGTTTCCATGGTTACGACCACCTGCAGTCCATCAGTGGTGGTCATGCTTGCACACTATAGGAAAAAACACCGGCCTGTCCGCACACACAGTACTGGCCGCCAGAGAAGCCGCTCTTTTTTTTTTTTTTTTTTTTTTTTTTTCCTGTAGTCTGCAAGCACGACCACCACTAATGGATTGCAGCGGTGGACGTAACCATGGAAACAAGCCGTGTATAATGTGATGGAAAAATGAATCCAGCCAGGAAAGGAGGCAACATGGATAATAACAATACATTAGTAAGTGCCTGGTATTGACTTTCTCTGATATTCTGTCATTTTCTGAAGAGAGACAATCCCTTTAAAACCCGTCCTGACCTAGTCCTGCTCACAGCGCTGTGTTACAGTGTATCAGTGGCAGGAGGAACCTGTGCTGCTGTGCTCTCCACAGATACATTGTAACGATCCGTCATCTGTGAGTAGGACGGTGGATGTGAGAATTGAATGTTTCAGTGCAATCAGATCCTGGAAATGGTGAGGAACTGAATCCCAGGCGCCGGCCCTTTAATTGTGTGCTGCGTTACTGCAGGGTATTTTCGCCCCTCTCGTTCATTAATTTTCGTCTTCTCTTTTTCGCCAGTGGTCTATCACCATGGTAACAGCGCTACGGGCGGACACTACACAACAGACGTCTTCCAGATCGGTCTGAACGGCTGGCTACGCATCGACGACCAGACTGTGAAAGTGATCAGTCAGTATCAGGTGGTGAAACAGACTGTAGAGCGCACGGCCTACCTCCTGTATTACCGCCGCGTCGACCTGCTGTGAACCGCGCCCCCCGCTCCGTGTCTTCTCGTGCGCAAGATTCCTGCTTCATAGGACACAAACCACCACTCTCCACTTCCTTTTAATCTTCAACTCTTTTCTTCCTTCCTGGGTGAGCCCCATTTTCGCTCCTCCCGTCGTCCCTACAGTTTTTTTTTTTTTGTTTTTTTTTCCCCCCTTCCGATTTTAGATTAGACTAGGAGGATCAGTTTAGCTTTAGGGACCCCCACCAGCCCCAAAAAGCCAATGCAGGGGATCGGGGGTCAGACGTAGCCAAGATGGCTGATCCCCCTTTTTGGGATGCAAACCTTTTTCAAGCCTATGTGACCTGCAAAGGGGAAAAAACGTAGCGAATGCGACTATGTTGTCACCCGCTTAGCAAGAAGTTCCGTATTTTACTGTTATCTCCTCCTTTTGTGGCTCGGAGCGCCCCCATCTGGAGGCAAAAGGATCAAGAGATGAAGCCCCCTCTGGGCAGGTTCCGTCTGCTGCAGCGATGTGGCCCCCGGGGGCCGAGGCGGCGGTTCTTAATCACAGAATAGATTTTTATTATTTTTTTAGCGTCTCGGGTAGAAGTGGCTGCGTCGCCCCCCTCGGGCACCCACGCGCTTCACCAAAGACTCAACGCACCAGCATTACTCAGTCTACATGTGAGAACAGTACGGCCCTTCCTCCGAGCCTTCACTCCTAGCAAAAAGCCACTCTCCTCGCTTTCCGGATCACTAAATCAACAAAAAATGTTAAAGTATAAAAATATGCACCGAGCTGCCAGATTCTCTAGGTTTTCTCGCATAAATCAATAAATTAAAAAAAAAAAAAAAAGTTGAAACTAGAAAAAAAAATGGCGGAAGGCTGTTTTCAGAGTTGCTGGGTGCCTTGCAAGAGTAAGCCGAAGTATTAGAGCGTTTTAACACCTTCCCTGCTGGGAAATGTGCCACCAGCGCCCTCCGCTCCAGCAGCTGAAGGCTTTAAAATGCGTAAATAAGAGACCCCCTGACTGTGGGAGGTCGACGCTTGTGATGAGACGCCCCAGTGCTGATGCTCGTCTGTGTACAGTGGAGGTCGGAGCCGCTCGGGATTCCAGGCAGTCTGCTTCATTTTGCCGTCTCGCTCTCCTCTAACGTTCCTGATTGTACACAGTTTAGTGATATCGGAGTATAAAGTCTTCACCATCAATAAAGTTACCACGTTGGTTTAAGATCTGGTGTCCCGGGGTCTCGTCATTGTGCCCGCCCCCCTGTACAGATCCTCCCCCGTACACTCCGGAACTCACCATGTGAACCACCAACCAACTGTGCCAGGGCCCCAACATCACTGAGAAGGCCGCCTATCCATCACTAGAGATCAGCGGTGACATCACTGAGAATGCCGCCTATCCATCACTGAGAATGACATCACTGAGACAGCGCCTATCCATCACTAGAGATCAGCGGTGACATCACTGAGAATGCCGCCTATCCATCACTAGAGATCAGCGGTGACATCACTGAGAATGCCGCCTATCCATCACTAGAGATCAGCGGTGACATCACTGAGAATGCCGCCTATCCATCACTTAGAGATCCAGCGGTGACATCACTGAGAATGCCGCCTATCCATCACTAGAGATCAGCGGTGACATCACTGAGAATGCCGCTTATCCATCACTAGAGATCAGCAGTGACATCACTGGAGAATGCAGTCTATCCATCAGTAGAGATCAGCGGTGACATCACTGAGAATGCCGCCTATCCATCACTAGAGATCAGCGGTGACATCACTGAGAATGCCGCTATCCATCAGTAGAGATCAGACGGTGACATCACTGAGAATGCCGCCTATCCATCACTAGAGATCAGCGGTGACATCACTGAGAATGCCGCCTATCCATCACTAAGAGATCAGCGGTGACATCACTGAGAATGCCGCCTATCCATCACTAGAGATCAGCGGTGACATCACTGAGAATGCCGCCTATCCATCACTAGAGATCAGCGGTGACATCACTGAGAATGCCGCCTATCCATCACTAGAGATCAGCGGTGACATCACTGAGAATGCCGCCTATCCATCACTAGAGATCAGCGGTGACATCACTGAGAATGCCTAGAGATCAGCGGTGACATCACTGAGAATGCGCCTATCATCACTAGAGATCAGCGGTGACATCACTGAGAATGCAGCCTATCCATCACTAGAGATCAGCGGTGACATCACTGAGAATGCCGCCTATCCATCACTAGAGATCAGCGGTGACATCACTGAGAATGCCGCCTATCCATCACTAGAGATCAGCGGTGACGTCACAGATTAGAACGCCGGCCATCTTCCTCCCCAGTTGGCTGCTCTCGTGACTTAATAGTCACACTCTTTGCTGATCTCATATTTTCGGCGTCTGGTCTCCGTTAATCTGTTTAATTGGGAACATCGGCCGGGGTTGTTGTGTAACGCGCTGAGCTTGCGCTGTTTATCTCTCTGCTCGTCTCTGATCTCTCGTTCTCTATGTTTTGGACAAGTGTTTTCAGCCTCTTGGATGCTGATCTGATATCTGCAACACATTATAGGACGGAAGGCAACGCCCCTCGGGCACGTGTCCTGCCATTGAGTAACAGAGGTCATTAGAGTATTCCTCTCTCTCTCCTGTAGAGTGTAAGCTCTTATGGTCAGTGAGGTCTCTCTCTCTCCTGTAGAGTGTAAGCTCTTTTGGTCAGTGAGGTCTCTCTCTCCTGTAGAGTGTAAGCTCTTATGGTCAGTGAGGTCTCTCTCTCCTGTAGAGTGTAAGCCTTTATGGTCAGTGAGGTCTCCCTCTCTCTCTCCTGTAGAGTGTAAGCTCTTATGGTCAGTGAGGTCCTCTCTCTCTCCTGTAGAGTGTAAGCTCTTATGATCAGTGAGGTCTCTCTCTCCTGTAGAGTGTAAGCTCTTATGATCAGTGAGGTCTCTCTCTCCTGTAGAGTGTAAGCTCTTATGGTCAGTGAGGTCCTCTCTCTCTATCTCTCGCTCTCTCCTGTAGAGTGTAAGCTCTTATGGTCAGTGAGGTCTCTCTCTCCAGTAGAGTGTAAGCTCTTATGGTCAGTGAGGTCTCTCTATGTTGGCAATAAGGGATGATAGGGCTGTATTATAATGTATGCCATTTTGGTGTAAATTATAATGAATCGGTTGCTCTGTGTGAAGTTCCGCCCCTGCATTAAGCCCCACCCACTTTGCCCATACAAGACGTTGACGCCTGTGTCTGGTGCTGCGGTCAGGTATCTTGCAGACCTCGCTGATGTTCACCTGTAAAGGTCAGAGGACGTTTCATCCTGAAATTTCACCCACGAGCCAGATATCCAGAACTTTTTGTGAGTAGTTTGTGTAGTGGTAGTGTATATGTAGTGGGGTGCATGTGTAGTGTAGGGGTAGTGTAGTGGGGTGTATGGGTGGGGGTAGTGTATATGTAATGGGGTGTATATGTCGTGTTAGTGTATGTGTAGGGGTAGTGTATATGTAGTGGGGTGTATGTGTATTGTAGTGGGGTGTGTTAGTGTATGGGTAGTGTTGGTGTATGGGTAAGTGGGGTGTATGTGTAGTGTAGGGGTAGTGTATATGTAGTGTAGGGGTAGTGTATATGTAGTGTAGGTGGTAGTGTATATGTAGTAGGGGTATGTATATGTAGTGTAGGGGTAGTGTATATGTAGTAGTGTGGGATGTTAGTGTATATGTGTATATGTAGTGTAGTAGTGTAGTAGTGTATATGTAGTGTAGTGGTAGTGGGTGTAGTGTAGTGTTAGTGTATGTGTAGTGTAGGGGCTAGTGGTATATGTGTAGTGTAGTAGTGTATGTGTAGTGGGGTGTATGTGTAGTGTTTATGTAGTGTTAGTGTATGTGTAGTGGGGTGTAGTGTAGTGTATAAGTGTAGTGTATTAGTGTATGTGTAGTGTAGTGGTAGTGTAAGTGTAGTGTAGTGTATGTGTAGTGGTTGTTATGTGTAGTGTATATGTAGTGTTATTGTGTATTTAGTAGTGTGGGTGTATGTGTAGTGTAGGGGTAGTGTATATGTAGTGTATAGTGTATGTGTAGTGTAGGGGTAGTGTAGTATGTGTAGTGTTAGTGTAGTAGGTGGTAGTGTAGTATATGTAGTGTATGTATGTGTAGTGTATAGTGTAGTAGTATGTATGTAGTGTAGTGTGAGTGTAGTGTATAGTGTAGTGTAGTGTAGTGTATATGTGTAGTGTTAGTGTATGTAGTGTAGTGGTAGTGTATATGTAGTGTAGTGTATGTGTAGTGTTAGTGGTAAGTGTAGTGTGTTAGTGTAGGTATGTGTAGTGTAGTGTATGTTGTATAGTAGTAGTAGTAGTATGTATGTAGTGTGTAGTGTATAGTGTATGTAGTGTAGTAGTAGTAGTAGTGTATATGTAGTTAGTTAGTGTATTTGTAGTGTGGGTGTATATGTGTAGTGTGTATGTATGTAGTGTTAGTGTATGTGTAGTGTAGGGTAGTGTATATGTAGTGTTAGTGTAGTGTATGTAGTGTAGTTATGTATGTATGTAGTGTAGGGGTAGTGTATATGTAGGTGTAGTGTGTAGTGTAGTTATGTAGTGTAGGTAGTAGTGTAGTAGTAGTAGGTGTTAGTGTATTTGTAGTGTTAGTGTAGTTGTAGTGGTTAGGTAGTATAGTGTAGTGTAGTGTAGTGTATATGTAGTGGGTAGTGTATGTGTAGTGTATAGTGTAGGGGGTAGTGTAGTGTAGTAGTGTAGGGGTGTAGTGTGTAGTGTATGTAGTGTTAGTAGTAGTGTATATGTAGTGGGTAGTGTATATGTGTAGTGTATGTGTAGTGTAGGTGTAGTGTATATGTATATGTAGTGTATGTGTAGTGTAGTGTAGTGTGTAGTGTTAGTGTAGTGTAGTAGTGTATGGGTAGTGTATATGTAGGGTGTATGTGTAGTGTAGTAGTGTATATGTGTGTAGTGTGTAGTGTAGTGTAGGTGTAGTGTAGGGGTAGTGTATATGTAGGGGTAGTGTTAGTGTATTTGTAGTGGGGTGTATTTGCTGCACAAAATCCACACAATTTCTGAGTGTTCAGCGGAGTTCAGGAGGACACCTGTGGCCGTTGGCCAAGTGCATAAGTACTTGATGCTCCTAGTACTAATTATTGTTTAGAGCATCAGATCGTTATGTCCTTGGCTGGCAGCCATGAGGAGGACTCGGGTGGCTCCCGGGCATCGGCCCATAGAGAAGTTTCCCAGTACGGCCAATAGGCCCCTGCCGGTGGCTTTCCTCCTTTTCATTCACATAACAATAAGCAGCAGTCCAGGCCCTTAGTGGGGTAAATGTAGTAACCGGTGGCTGGTGAACGTCCACGTTGTAGTGGTGCACACGGTGACGGATCCCAGTAGAACCACATATAGACAGTCCGTGGCACTCGTCCAATTTAAAACAGTGAGACGAGCCCTGGTGCACATGGGGCGGGTGTTACTCATTAGCTCCTACCTCATTATGCTAATAGGATACAGAAGTGAAGTCCAGGGGGCGTAACCCGGTAGTACCAGTGTCATGGCTAAGGCTGTGTCCAGCGTCATTGCTGTGGGTGGTGACCATGCGGCATCACCAGAGGGGGACACGCCCCGAGAGGTTACATAGTAGTGAGACCACTGATCTGGGCAGTGCCCACACAGCATCATAGGAGGCGGCGTATCCCCAAAATCATCCTATTAGGAGGTAGTGTTAGGATAGCAAACAGCGTGTCCATGACAGAGCACAGAACAGTAAGGGGTAAGGGCAGGAAGGGGGTAACGTGTTCCAAATGGCCGACCAATCAGGGCCAATGCTCACACTACAACTGCCCGCAGGTGGGATGACCATTTAGGTAACCCCCTCCCACTATGGGCGTTATAGTGCACACGTGTCTACCGCTGCAGTAATCGTTACCCATCCATTCATGCGGCAGTCACCCTGTAGTAGTATGGCCAAAGGAATCTGATAAGGTAACTGGGAATAATGGAGGGTCGGAAAAGAGGAACAGGGAAAAACAACTTCATAGTTGAGATCTCCAAAATGTCATCCAAGAGAAGAGAAGATGAAGATTTAAGCAAAATAAGCAGATAACTAAGATAAGACAAGACATTATAGATAACAGTCAGGGATAGCTGCTATTTAACCAGAGAAGTCGCCTTCGTTGGTTGGATCTGAGACCTTGTATGTTCAGTCTTTCAACATACGATGGGTCAGAAAATAAAATATTGTATCCCGAGGCGGCGCTGTATGTCCACTTAAGTTCCAGTCTTTTCAAGGGGGTCTCGCGGTTCCCGTCCCTGCAGAGTGGAGAACACCACCTAAGACCAAGGCGTGATCAGGAACCAGTAGGTTCATGGATGCATTTTGTATCTTGGATTTATGTCCATAAGGGGGTGGACACACGGACATAGTAACATGTAGGTTATACAGGTGGAGTGGGATGTGTAGTGTAGCAGATATCTAACCCCCCGTCCAGGGGTGCACAGAGGAATTGCCCCAATCATAATCAGACAGCCCTTCCTAATGGTGGACTTGGATCAGGTATTAAAGGCGTCTGCCCGTACCAGTCTGTCTTTCAAATATGACATCAGTGGGGGGGTCTGGAATTCCTCCACCGCAGGGAAGGCTTGGGTAAGTATCTGCTGGTAAGTACCATTCTAACTATGGATGCTATCCTTTCACTAAAGGTAAGTTTTCCGTGTAATGAAGGGTCAACCCGCTCCTGGTGTCTCAAGACCAGGGAATTGGGGGACCCCTTGTTGGTAAATTTCTGGCTCATCTCTCCAAGTATCGTGTACGTTTTGTTTGTCGCTTACAATCCTTCTGACCCGTAATAGCCGGCTGTAGAGTAAAGATTTAACCATCTCAGGAGCTGTGGAACCTGAGAATACGGTTTCTGTCCGTTGTCTCTGTGTAGATGTCTGTGTGTAAATCAAATCTGTTCCCTGTAGGCACCAAAGTGTCCAGAAATTGCAGTTTTTCAGTGGAGAATACCACAGTAAACTGCAATTCCTGGTGGACACTGTTCAGGCCTTAACAATTCGTCTTCTATATCCGTCCAGATAAGGAAGATGTCATCAATGTATCCCCTTTAGCCCTTCACTGTCTGGAAGTGGCTGGTTGGGTACACTTTGGTTTCCTCAAAATAAGACCTAAAAAAAGGGGTTGTCTCACGAAAAATATTCAATAGTTTTCAAACCAGCACCTGGATCTGAATACTTTTGTAATTGCATGAAATTAAACATTTAGCATAGCTACTGAGTTATTCAATAAAATGTATCTGTACAGCGCCACCTGCAGTTTGTTTTTTTTCTTATTTCTTTGTCCTGCTCACTGAGGTGGCCGCACATGCTCAGTTTCATCCTTCAACTGCCTCCTGAGCTGTGATAGGGAGCGCTGAGACACGCCTCCCAAGCTGTGATAGGAAGATCTGAGACACGCCTCCTGAGCTGTGATAGGGAGAGCTGAGACACACCTCCTGAGCTGTGATAGGAAGAGCTGAGACACGCCTCCTGAGCTGTGATAGGGAGAGCTGAGACACGCCTCCTGAGCTGTGATAGGGAGAGCTGAGACACGCTCCTGAGCTGTGATAGGGGAGCTGACTGCCTCCTGATAGGGAGAGCTGAGACACGCCCTCTATAGAAGCTGCCTGAGTAGGGAGAGCTGAGACACGCCCCCTGAGCTGTGATAGGGAGAGCTGAGACACGCCCCCTGAGCTGTGATAGGGAGAGCTGAGACACGCCTCCTGAGCTGTGATAGGGAGAGCTGAGACACGCCTCCTGAGCTGTGATAGGGAGAGCTGAGACACGCCCCCTGAGCTGTGATAGGGAGAGCTGAGACACGCCTCCTGAGCTGGGACACTCCTCCTGAGCCGACACTCCCCTTAAACTGTCAGCTTGATATAAATCTATCAGATCAATGAGATCTCTGGATCCATGTGAGGTACAGGGCTGGTTGTCATGTACTATATGGTGTCTGATTTTCATTTTTAACATCAGTCATTGGAGAACCCTTTTAAAATGGGACCACGTTGGACCCCATTGCGGTGCCCCTGCATTGCACATATTTCTGAGCGACATGAAAGCTGCTTTTTCCGGTGAGCGATCAGACTTGTGTACTGCATGTCCTGCTGCCGCTCGTCCCTCTGCATGTTTGATACTGGTTTATAGGCCAACAACGTCAAATGACACCAGGAGGTCGCCGTCTTCAAAGTTAAGGTGATGCAATTTTGGCAGGGAAGTGTCCTTAAAAGGAAGAGCTGAAGCGGCAAAACGTATCATTGTCTTGTGGAAGAATGTCGCTCTAGAATCCATCCCAGAGACGGTGGCTCGTCCAGGTGGGTTTTCCCTGTTCTTAATGATTTTGGATGAAATATGGGTGACTGGGTGTGTGTAGATCAGATCGCCATGTAGCCGGGTATCAATGGTCTCATCTGCACACGCTTTGTCAATTAACAATTTGATCTTTCTCATAATCATATCTTAAGTCATGTTCATCCCAGCGATATACAGATGAATCATCAAGTTGCCGAAGAATCTTGTTTTCGTACATAAGAGGTATCCGAGATGTCAATAGCTCCCCCTTCTCTGTGTCCTCTCCTTGGAGGACACGTTCTGTCAGTCTCAGCCCAGTCTTTATGGCGTCTTCTGTGGTCTCTTGTTAAGTTTAGTTCCTGTTGGACTGGTGGAGAAGGAGATCGGGAGGTTCTGTAACGGGTCCGGTTCTTTCTATGGATGGGATAGAAGACAAGGTATTGATGTGGTCATCGGGCTCAGCAGGCCGGCACCATGTGCTCCTTCCATTTTGGGTTGAAATTTCCAGCTTCCAGTACCTCAACCGTTCAAGAGATGATCCCAGAACCAGGTCCCCGAGACTTACATGTCCCCCTTTAGCCATGAAGACAACAGACTTATGTTATTCTGCCCAGTCCAAGTCACCACTCCACCCGGCAGAGAGCTTCATTAAGAATGATTACTACTCCCAGCAGACAGCTTCATTAGGAATGTCCCTGCTGATTCACCGCAGATGGAGGAATATTGATGTCTCCATCCCTCCAGTCTTCAGAGCCTCGCCGTCTTGAAGATCTGAGGAGACTCTTGCCGTCCATGGTGCGCAGCCCTGTGACTGATGTGTGGTCTCGCAGATCATCTGCTCTGACTTCGTCTTTCATCTTGACTTGATGTTGCTGACTTCACCAGAACGATGATGTGATTGTCAGGAAAAGGCCGCTGCTGACGCTGGATGATGGGATTGTGGCTCCAGATGGAAGAGATCGCCACGTCCGCCATCCCGTTGTCCTGACTAGTCTGAGGAGCATCCCAAGAACCTTCATGACCTGTCTGTGTAGTTCAGGCCTTAGCCTGCGGAAGCTGAGGTTGGGCTGCTGTATCTCAGGAGGCTGTGGAGTCCACATCGTAGATGCTCCTGCCAAATCTGTACCAGGACCCAACGTACCAGTTATCACACTCTGGTGACCCCCACAGAACCACTGCCACCGCTGCACCCCCCTAACAACCAGCTATACCTGCTCTGTACGTTCTTCTGGTCTCCATCCACTTCCATAAACGTACTATATGACTACTTGAGGGGGCTGGACAGATTAGATTGTGAGCTCCTGGGTCCAGAGTTGATGAGAGTGTGACATTGTGATATATGGAGTGGATTGTAAATTCCTGAAGTCAGAGGATGATGGGAGTGATGGGTCTAGGAACTGCCGAGAATCCGGGATTCTTGTAGTGTCGCATCTGACGACTGCACAGCTACGTGACGTCCAGCGGTCTCCATGAGTCACACACACGGCTCCAAATAACTGGAAGGGGAGCTTCTCCGGGCACTGGATCCCCGGGGTGGGGGGTGCGGAGAATTCCCAAGAAGATGGAGAAATGACAGATCCGCAGCCGATAGAGCAGAGACGTGGCCAGGACAGTTATCAGCTGGGGTGAGACTGAATGTAATGTTCTTCAATCGGATGGATGATGGGAGTTGTACGAGCCTCCCTCACGATCACCTCTTATGACGCTCAGGATGGCGCAGTGACTGCATTGCCGGAAGTTCTGACATTTAGGGAGGATGACCATCGTCTGGAGAAGAAGCGTCATATTAGTGATGACCTCCATCCTGCAGAATTTGGGAGTCATCACCCCCTTCCCCCATATGTGATAGTGAACAGAACCACAGGCACCCCCCCCTCCCATATGTGAGGTTGTGTGCAGTATTACAGCTCAGTCCCATTGGCTTCACTGGAGCTGAGCCGCAGTACCAGGCACAACCATAGGGAAGGTGTGGAGCAGTTTTTAAAGAATGCAGCCATGTTTTTCTAATCTTGGACAAACCCTTTAACTCTATTCTAAAGTCTCTTCCACGAGGATGGAGCGCCGACATCATGTTCTTTCTGCTGTGCTCACTGTCGCCACCTGCTGAGTAATGTAAGAACAGCCAGGAACAGTGAGGGAAGTGATGGCTCTTCTGAGGCTGGTTGTCGGTTGTCAAGCCCATTCTCCCATTGACTTGGTAGAACTCCATCCGCCTCTCCATATCTGATTATATAATTATCACAGGACACTAAATTCTGCTCCATCAGTTTATTACAGCCTATCTACTGCTGCTTTGGGATGGATTATGAGCGGGGGGCGCTCTTTTCCTCTTCCTTTTTCACACCCATCGGCTTCAGTGACGGCGACGTCTACGCCTGTGAACTACAACAAAAGATGGAGGATGCGGGTCAATGTTACGATTACGGCAAGCACAGTGTATAAAAGCGGGATGTCATGGCGATACCTGGTCTTTGCTGGTGCTTATAGGCGCTTGTCCTTCGGTATCTACGCCGTCTCCGAGGGGCGCTGCTGACTCTCTTCCGTCTAGATGGCATCCTGGTGGCGGGTTGGTATCTTCCTTTAGCAAGGAGCAGATTGCAAATGGCTGCCGGACCCTGTGCCCACTTTATATACACAGTGACATCACAGCTTTATGACATCACATGCTTTATATGGTCATTTAGACACTCCCCATAACCTGTGATGTCACAATGGGCAGAGGTTATATGGAAGGGCCATTAGTAACTTGATCCTTGCAAAAGCAAGATGCCAACCAGTCATCCCCATGCCAAGTAGAAGATGGCGCCCCTCGGAGGCGGCACAGATAATGGTCAGGGAGGAGCTGATCTGTATATACCACAGCCATGAATGTACCACACTGGTATATATTATATCTGCTCTTCTCTCCAGTCACTGGCGGTGATAAGTAGGGGGGCGTCACCCGCTATTGATGTTCTTGCAGCAGCTGGAGATGTTGTGTAATAAAAGGAGGAGCAGAATTTGGTGTCTTCTTGTGATGGTTTTAAGATTAAAGGGATTGGTAGAGACTTCGGCTGTAATACCGGATGCTGCCACGGACAAGGGTGGTGCTGTAACAAGTTCTAGCTAGGCTTTTAACAGAAGCGTTCAGGATGTGGACAGGCATGGAGAATAGAGGGAAGAGGGTAGACACAATAAAGTTCATCTTAAAGGTGTGGTCCAGGATTAGAGGAGCATGGCTGCTCTCCTCCAGAAACAGCGCCCCACCTGTCCCTGGTTTGTGCCTGGTATTGTAGGATGAGGCCCATCGCAGCACCACACACAACCTGGATTAGAGCAGATTCTAGAGACTGACTGAAAGGAGAGCTGCCCATAGCGACCAATCACAGTGCAGCTTTTATGTCGTATTCTGCTCCTGAAAAATTAAAGCTGCCCTGTGATTGGTTGCTATGAAAGCTGTGCTGTAATTAGTTGTTATGGGCAACAAACACAGTTTCACTTTCAGGCAGATTCCACAGGACAGGTGATAAATGTCACATTGAAGGGATAGACCGACCCCTGGGACCCCCAGCAACCCCCAGGGGTGTTGGAGTGCCCCCACTGAGCATGCTGGTTTCTTCCACTCCATTCACTTTTATGGGACCGATGTAGACGGTGCTCTCAGTCCTGTAGGAGTGAACCGGCCAATGACCGTGGCCCTTCATCCCCTCCATGACTGGATGGTGAGATGTAGCGTGAGAGCGAGCGGCATCATATACAGTGCTGAGTGATATCCTATACAGAAGCGGGTGATATCATATACAGCTATGTGATTGTAGTGACTCTATACAGATCCTATACAGCGTGATGGTGAGTGATGTCATCATATACAGCTACTGTCTGTGATTATACAGATCCTATACAGTGTGATATCATATACAGAGGTGAGTGATGTCATATACAGGTATGTGATTGTAGTGACTCTATTGAGATCCTATACAGCGTGATGTCATCATATACAGAGGTTAGTGATGTCATCATACACAGCTACGGTATGTGATTATACAGACTCCAGAGATCCTGTGATGTCATGGGTCCTCTCCTCACATTCAGTTACTAGAGGAACCTCCATAGTCTTCTGATGAGAGGAAAGGTGCAGGTGTCGCCCTCTGCTGGAGAACATTAAAAGCAGCAGAAAGTGAAGAGGGACTGATATGGGACCTGAAGGCGGCTCCTGGCAGAGGCACATTGTCATATGAAGCCCACCCTATATATCTACAGGGGGCTGGTGGAGAGCAGTATCTGCTTCTAAGGCAGGAATCTCAGGCAGATTTTTGACTCAAAGGAATGATAAATATAAAGGAAGGATCAATCTGTTCCCATCCTGCTGGATCCCCTCCTGGGGCTGGCTCAAAAAACTGAAGGATGTCACAAAGCCAGAAAATAGCGCCAGAGCTTCAAGCTGCGTCTGTCATAAAATGCCAAAGACCCCAAAAACCTGATCAACAAAAACACACATTTCATGATTTCCAGGAGCATCAAAAGTGCAGAAAAACACCACTAAGAACATATGTGTGAAAGCCGCCATATGATGAACTTCTTCTCGTGCAGTATTACAGTCTTCTCGTATTCTCTTAAGTTCAAGCTGCATTGCTAGTATTATTCATACCGGTTCAATAGATTGTCAGCTCTGTGGCCAACACAATGTGTGATTACAGTCTGCCCTATAAAGGCAGCTGCTTGTGACATGTAAGCTATAGGTTCAGGTGATATTTACATTGTATCTTACTCTGTTTAGGTGATACACTGTAGCTAAGCTATCTTTAGACGATACACTGTATCTGAGCTGTCTTCAGTAGATACACTGTATCTGAGCTCTGTCTTCAGTTGATACACTGTATCTGAGCTGTCTTCAGTAGATACACTGTATCTGAGCTCTGTCTTCAGTTGATACACTGTATCTGAGCTGTCTTCAGTTGATACACTGTATCTGAGCTGTCTTCAGTTGATACACTGTATCTTGGCTCTGTCTTCAGTTGATACACTGTATCTGAGCTCTGTCTGCAGTTGATACACTGTATCTGAGCCCTGTCTTCAGTTGATACACTGTATCTGAGCTCTGTCTTCAGTTGATACACTGTATCTGAGCCCTGTCTTCAGTTGATACACTGTATCTGAGCCCTGTCTTCAGTTGATACACTGTATCTGAGCCCTGTCTTCAGTTGATACACTGTATCTGAGCTGTCTTCAGTTGATACACTGTATCTTGGCTCTGTCTTCAGTTGATACACTGTATCTGAGCTCTGTCTTCAGTTGATACACTGTGTCTTGGCTCTGTCTTCAGTTGATACACTGTATCTGAGCTCTGTCTTCAGTTGATACACTGTATCTGAGCTCTGTCTTCAGCTGACACACTGTATCTGAGCCCTGTCTTCAGTAGATACACTGTATCTGAGTTGTCCTGCAGTTGATACACTGTATCTTGGCTCTGTCTTCAGTTGATACACTGTATCTGAGCTCTGTCTTCAGTTGATACACTGTATCTACTGTCTTCAGTTGATACACTGTATCTGAGCTCTTTCTTCAGTTGATACACTGTATCTGAGCTCTGTCTTCAGTAGATACATTGTATCTGAGCCCTGTCTTCAGTTGATACACTGTATCTGAGTTGTCTGCAGTTGATACACTGTATCTGAGCCCTGTCTTCAGTTGATACACTGTATCTGAGCTCGGTCTTCAGTTGATGCACTGTATCTGAGCTCTGTCCTCAGTTGATACACTGTGAGCTCTGTCTTCAGTAGATACACTGTATCTGAGTTGTCTTCAGTTGATACACTGTATCTGAGCTCTGTCTTCTGTAGATACACTGTATCTGAGCTCTGTCCTCAGTTGATACACTGTATCTGAGCTCTGTCTTCAGTAGATACACTGTATCTGAGCTCTGTCCTCAGTTGATACACTGTATCTTGGCTCTGTCTTCAGTTGATACACTGTATCTGAGCTCTGTCTTCTGTAGATACACTGTATCTGAGCTCTGTCCTCAGTTGATACACTGTATCTGAGCTCTGTCTTCTGTAGATACACTGTATCTGAGCTCTGTCCTCAGTTGATACACTGTATCTGAGCTCTGTCTTCTGTAGATACACTGTATCTGAGCTCTGTCCTCAGTTGATACACTGTATCTTGGCTCTGTCTTCAGTTGATACACTGTATCTGAGCTCTGTCTTCTGTAGATACACTGTATCTGAGCTCTGTCCTCAGTTGATACACTGTATCTGAGCTCTGTCTTCAGTAGATACACTGTATCTGAGCTCTGTCTTCAGTAGATACACTGTATCTGAGCTCTGTCCTCAGTTGATACACTGTATCTTGGCTCTGTCTTCAGTTGATACATTGTATCTGCAGCCACTGTCTGCTCCTGTTCTCCGCTCCCTCCTTTGGTTATAGCGGCTGGAGATTCCTGCAGTTGGAGCAGATGTGCTGGTGGGAGGGTTGTAGTGTCCCTCTGCCACTGACCTATAGGGGCTGGACTCTTCTCTCCCAGGCTGGGCTTCTCCTGCGACCTTCCCTTGGATCTGCTGTTATCTCATGGCCGGAGAAGCAGATCCTTCATGACACCTATGTCTTCATTTCGTCAGAGGGGGAAAAGTTGCCAAGAACATTGACTTCCAGGATATGATCAGACGTCCCACAAGTATATATAGGAGGGAGCCCTGAGCCCTGGAGCCAGAGCTGAGGAGGCAGCCGAGATCCCTGGAGCCAGAGCACAAATACAACTCCCATCCTCTGTGTGGAACAAGACAGGTATGACCACCATCTTCTATATGTAACAGGACAGTTACAACCCCCATTCTCTGTAAGAGGACAGGTACAACCCTCATCCTCTGTACTTAACAGGACAGGTACAACCCCCATCCTCTGTACTTAACAGGACAGGTACAACCCCCATCCTCTGCAACAGGACAGGTATGACCCCCATCCTCTGAGTGTAACAGGAAAAGTTTAACTCCCATCTTCTGTATTTTATGAGACAGGTATGACCCCACCCTCATCCTCTGTATGTAACAGGACAGGTACAACCCCCATCCTCCATAGGTAACAGGACAGGTATAACTCCCATCCTCTGTGTTTAACAGGACAGGTATAACCCCTATTCTCTGTATGTAACAGGACAGGTACAACCCCCATCCTCTAGGTAATAGGAAAGGTATGACCCCCATCCTCTGAGTGTAACAGAACAGGTACAACCCCAATTCTCTGTGAGTAACAGGACAGGTATGACTCCCATCCTCTGTATAAACCATGACTGTTGGAATAGTAGTCTCTGGTCATACTTGGAGTAGTAGTCTCTGGGCTTACAAGGAGTAGTAGTCCTGTTTGCTGTCGGATTGGATCAGTGTGAATGTGATCCTCACCGTCTGCTAGTTGGTTTGATGTCTGGATCTAGGTCTTGCTGGGACTTGTAGTTCATGGTCATGAAATGACTTGCTGTTATGTAGCTGAAGAGATTTCCCAGGTCTGGAAGCTTTTGTAGAAGACAGTAGGGGGCGCTGTGTGCCGGCCTAGAAGGGTTAATACGGGGTGAGGGATCTGTGCTGTGGGGACAGTCTCTGTGTATACAGAACCGCTACCCTGTAGTACATACCTCTATATACAGCCCTATAGTGCACATCTATATATACCCTGTATACAGCTCTATAGTACATACCTCTATATACAGCCGTATAGTGCACATCTATATATACCCTGTATACAGATCTATAGTACATACCTATATATACCTTGTATACGGCTCTATAGTACATACCTATATATACCCTGTATACGGCTCTATAGTACATACCTCTATATACAGCCCTATAGTGCACATCTATATATACCCTGTATACGCCTCTATAGTACATACCTCTATATACAGCCGTATAGTGCACATCTATATATACCCTGTATACAGATCTATAGTACATACCTATATATACCCTGTATACGGCTCTATGGGAAGCTGCCTGCTCCCAATATCCTGGACAGACCCCCTCCCCACTGTCTCTGCTGTCTCTGCTGTGGTCAGGGGTCTCTGGAGGTGGACAGAGGACTTGGCATCTCTTATGGTTACTGTGATTCACTGTCTGACAAGGAATATTCCATGAGGCCGGAGCTCCAGCTGAACCTCCAGCCTCCCCGCTGCAGGCAGAGACAAGGACTGCTGGCAGGAACTGTGGCTGTGCTGAGAGTTGTAGTTCAGGAGACATGAGGATGATGGGAGATGCAGATCATTCATGTGGTTACATTTCATGGTTTATACTCCAGTCACAGCCAGAGCTGCACTCTGCAGCTACCAGTTTAGCTGGGATCCTATAGTGTCCCTTCTATTGTGCCTGGTGGAAGTAGTTCATCTCCCATAATGCATCACAGCAGAGATCCTGAACCAGCAGGTGATGTAGAGAGGCACTGCAGACCTCAGATCCTGAACCAGCAGGTGATGTAGAGAGGCACTGCAGACCTCAGATCCTGAACCAGCAGGTGATGTAGGGAGGCACTGCAGACCTCAGATCCTGAACCAGCAGGTGATGTAGAGAAGCACTGCAGACCTCAGATCCTGAACCAGCAGGTGATGTAGGGAGGCACTGCAGACCTCAGATCCTGAACCAGCAGGTGATGTAGAGAGGCACTGCAGACCTCAGATCCTGAACCAGCAGGTGATGTAGAGAGGCACTGCAGACCTCAGATCCTGAACCAGCAGGTGATGTAGAGAGGCACTGCAGACCTCAGATCCTGAACCAGCAGGTGATGTAGAGAGGCACTGCAGACCTCAGATCCTGAACCAGCAGGTGATGTAGTGAGGCACTGCAGACCTCAGATCCTGAACCAGCAGGTGATGTAGAGAGGCACTGCAGACCTCAGATCCTGAACCAGCAGGTGATGTAGAGAGGCACTGCAGACCTCAGATCCTGAACCAGCAGGTGATGTAGGGAGGCACTGCAGACCTCAGATCCTGAACCAGCAGGTGATGTAGTGAGGCACTGCAGACCTCAGATCCTGAACCAGCAGGTGATGTAGAGAGGCACTGCAGACCTCAGATCCTGAACCAGCAGGTGATGTAGTGAGGCACTGCAGACCTCAGATCCTAAATTAGCAGGTTATGTACAGAGGCACTGCAGACCTCAGACCCTGAACCAGCAGGTGATGTAGTGAGGCACTGCAGACCTCAGATCCTGAACCAGCAGGTGATGTAGAGAGGCACTGCAGACCTCAGATCCTGAACCAGCAGGTGATGTAGAGAGGCACTGCAGACCTCGGGGATAAGCAGTTGTTGTGCTTGTAGCTTTCAATGTAAGTGGAGTATAAGATGTGATGTAACTCAGGATATTAATGCAAATAATTAGCCTGTGTAGCAACTGTATCTAAACACATTATGTGTAATACTGTCTGCTGAGCTGTGTATCTAATCCTATTATGTGATACTGTCTGCTGAGCTGTGTATCTAATCCTATCATGTGATACTGTCTGCTAAGCAGTGTATCTAATCCTATTATATGATACTGTCTGCTAAGCAGTGTATCTAATCCTATCATGTGATACTGTCTGCTGAGCTGTGTATCTAATCCTATCATGTGATACTGTCTGCTGAGCTGTGTATCTAATCCTATCCTGTGTGATACTGTCTACTGAGCTGTGTATCTAATCCAATCCTGTGTGATACTGTCTGCTGTATCTAAGCCTATCGTGTATCTGGTCATCTTGTCCCTCGCTCATGTGCGGGCATACAGCCTTTGAAGGGTTAACCCTTTGGCACTTCTGGAATGTTCCACTTTTCCGCTTTCGTTCTGATGGGAAAGTCGCCGTTTCTGTGATTATGAAGGTGTGAGGACGGTCGGCTGCAGCTCCTCCTGGTGACCACCGGGGCGGCAGTGCAGCAGCATTGTGGGGTGCAGAGCCCCTATTCCTGGGGGCACAGGCCTCTGCTCACCAGGGATTGTTATACCGTGTGCAAGGTGATGACATCATATATGGCAGGTGATATCACTGGATGTGGCGCACTGGGCGGAGCCTCACCTTTTATCTGGAGCCTTGTTACCCATAGAAACCAATCAGGCCACAGCTTTCATGTACTTCACCGACCTGGAGCCATGAAAGCTGCGCTCTGATTGGCTGCTGTGGAACAGTTCTGATAGATGATCCGCAAATGTTGGAGGAGGATGGGCTCAGTTGTCCTGTGTTAGGGAAGGATGATGGGCTCAGTATTTCTGTATTGGGGAGGATGATAGGGCTCAGTTGTCCTGTGTTAGGGAAGGATGATGGGCTCAGTAGTTCTGTATTGGGGAGTATGATGGGCTCAGTTGTTCTGTATTGGGGAGGATGATAGGCTCAGTTGTTCTGTGTTAGGGAAGGATGATGGGCTCAGTAGTTCTGTACTGGGGAGGATGATGGGCTCAGTTGTTCTGTATTGGGGAGGATGATGGGCTCAGTTGTCCTGTGTTAGGGAAGGATGATGGGCTCAGTAGTTCTGTATTGGGGAGGATGATGGGCTCAGTTGTTCTGTATTGGGGGGATGATGGGATCAGTTGTTCTGTATTGGGGAGGATGATGGGCTCAGTTGTTCTGTATTGGGAGGATGGCCAGTTTGTATGGGGGATGATGGGCTCAGTAGTTCTGTATTGGGGAGGATGATGGGCTCAGTAGTTCTGTATTGGGGAGAATGATGGGCTCAGTAGTTCTGTATTGGGGGATGATGGGCTCAGTTGTCTCAGGCTCTTGTGTCTAATGTTCTTTCCTCCCTTATCTTAGACTTGACCTTTCCCATCACCTCCTGCCCGCGCTCCTCCTCCTCATCATGAGTCTGTGGATTCTGGCGCTCGGCGCCCTCCTGCTGGCGGAGCAGTGTCACTGCATGTTCCTGTTTAACAACACCTTCCTGGAGAACCTCCTGAGCCGATACCAGGACGGGGCCGCGCACTCCCGGAGCCGAAGAGCCATAGCCCGGTCCGATAAGGAGGAAATCCTGCAACTGCACAACAAGCTGCGAGGACAAGTACACCCATCAGCCTCCAACATGGAGTACATGGTGAGTGCAGTGCTCCTCAGTCTGCTCCTGGGAGAGCTGGGTGACCCCCTGATCTATGATGACCCCTGTGCAGGCGGCCATATTGGCTGCTACCAGTAGCGTACACCTGCACAGGGGTCACAGCTCGTCCGGCCGCTCGGCACAGAGACGCTTCTCTTTCACGCTGCTCACGATCTATTTTGGTCACAGAGCGGAGAAGCAGCGAGAACTCCCAGGCGGAACAAGGCGCAGCGAGTATTTGGGTTGGCGGTGGATATTAGGCCGAGCGGTCGCATAATGTGCGCTGTGTTTATCCAGAGCCTGATGGGCGGACGAGCGGCGCTCTAGACCTGACTCTGCTGATCGCGGTGATCCCCGAGATTCTGAGAATGAAAGAGTCTTATGTCCAAGAGAAAAACGGAAACCCTCTGCAGAGAGGAGACGGACGCCGAGCGCGCCGCTAAGAGACAGACGCAGAGCGCGCCGATATGAGACAGACGCAGAGCGCGCCGATATGAGACAGACACAGAGCGCACCGATATGAAACAGACGCAGAGCGCACCGATATGAAACAGACGCAGAGCGCGCCGATATGAGACAGACGCAGAGCGCACCGATATGAGACAGACGCAGAGCGCACCGATATGAAACAGACGCAGAGCGCGCCGATATGAGACAGACGCAGAGCGCGCCGATATGAGACAGACGTCGAACGTGACAACATGAGACAGATGCAGAGCGCGCCGATATGAGACAGACACAGAGCGCACCGATATGAAACAGACGCAGAGCGCGCCGATATGAGACAGACGCAGAGCGCACCGATATGAAACAGACGCAGAGCGCGCCGATATGAGACAGACGCAGAGCGCAACGATATGAGACAGACACCGAGCGCACCGATATGAGACAGACGTCGAACGTGACAACATGAGACAGATGCAGAGTGCGCCGATATGAGACAGACGCAGAGCGCGCCGATATGAGACAGACGTCGAACGTGACAACATGAGACAGATGCAGAGCGCGCCGATATGAAACAGACGCAGAGCGCAACGATATGAGACAGACGCAGAGCACGCCGATATGAGACAGACGCAGAGCGCAACGATATGAGACAGACGCAGAGCGCACCGATATGAAACAGATGCAGAGAGCACCGATATGAGACAGACACAGAGTGCGCCGATATGAAACAGACGCAGAGCGCACCGATATGAGACAGACGTCGAACGTGACAACATGAGACAGATGCAGAGCGCGCCGATATGAGACAGACGCAGAGCACGCTGATATGAAACAGACGCAGAGTGCGCTGATATGAGACAGACGCAGAGCGCAACGATATGAGACAGACGCAGAGCACGCCGATATGAGACAGACACAGAGCACGCCGATATGAGACAGACGCAGAGCGCAACGATATGAGACAGACGCAGAGCGCACCGATATGAGACAGACACCGAGCGCGCCGATATGAGACAGACACCGAGCGCGCCGATATGAGACAGACACCGAGCGCGCCGATATGAGACAGACGCAGAGCGCAACGATATGAGACAGACGCAGAGAGCGCCGATATGAGACAGACACCGAGCGCGCCGATATGAGACAGACCCGAGCCCGAATGAACAAGCCGCCCCGATATGAGACAGACGCCGAGCGCGCCGATATGAGACAGACGCCATGAGCACCGACGCCGATATGAGACAGACAGACGCCGAGCGCGCCGATATGAGACAGACGCCGAGCGCGCCGATATGAGACAGACGCCGAGCACACCGATATGAGACAGACACCGAGCACACCGATATGAGACGCCGCTGAACGCACCAATATGAGACAGACGCTGGGTGTGCCAATGTGAGACGAACACTGAGGGCACCGGAAAGAGACTGACGCCAAGCGCGCCGATATGAGACAGACGCAGAGCACACAGATTTGATACGGGCGCCGAGAGAACCAATATGAGACAGATGCCAAGTGCAACAATCTGATCAAATTAGAGATGGATACGGAGCGTGCTGATACGAGATGAACGCCAAGCGTGCTGATAAGAGACAGATGCCGAACACCCTAATAGGAGACAGACGCTGAGTGCGCTGATAGAAGACAGACGCCGAGCACCCTAAAGAGCATTGAGGTGAAAGGAGCAGAGTCCTCCCTGAAGCACAGAGTATTTCAGGAGAGGGCTGTGCAACCTGTACTTCTTCCTCCCAGCAGCACAGAGTATCTCAGGAGAGGGCTGGGCAGCCTGTACTTCTTCCTCCCAGCAGCACAGAGTATCTCAGGAGAGGGCTGGGCAGCCTGTACTTCTTCCTCCCAGCAGCACAGAGTATCTCAGGAGAGGGCTGTGCAGCCTGTACTTCTTCCTCCCAGCAGCACAGAGTACTTCAGCAGAGGGCTGTGCAGCCAGTCCAAGCAAAGTAATGAAAAATGCCATATATATAAGAAGGAAGGTAAAACTCCGTGTACTGATCATGAGAGATCCATCTCTGGTCCCCACCGGCCTCCTCCGCCACCATTGAGCAGTGTCCAGCGGCGCCACCTACTGGGCGTACCACCATGAAAAATACAGTGCTCAGTGAGCCTGCGCTGGACGTGTCCTCAGGACGGGGAGCTGGAGGAATGGACGGACGTGTTATGTGGTGTCCACTGGGGGCGCTGTCCTGGGGCAGGGGCGGTGGGCAGCGGTGCTGTGGCACTGAAGGGGTTATTATGGCGACGAGAATAGACGAGGAGTTTACTGGAGGCGACTTCTGTGCCCGCAGCAGCCGGGCAAGAAAGAGCCTCATTCTGGGGCTGTGGAAAAGTACAGGAGGAGCTGGCAGCCGGCGCCGGAATGTTTGCCATGAAAATTACAGCCTCAGGACCTCGCTTCATGGTCCGAGGTGACCTGACGTGACTTCACCAGAGGGAGCATTTCAGGAGAAGCGGCAGGTAGACGGGCCCTGTCCCAACATTGGGCCCCGCACCCACAAGGGCCACCAGTGACTGCACTAGAGGCCCCGCTACACAAAATGTGGGTGCTGAGCGGACGAAGAGCTTCCTGCTGCAGACATGACACAGAACCTGCCAACACTGGGCAGAAGTAATCTACTGAGCAGCCAGTGTGTCCTCAGTCTGATTGGCTGCAGGGTGATCCAGTCTGAATATTCTCCTGATCTGATTGGCTGCAGGGTGATCCAGTCTGAATATTCTCCTGATCTGATTGGCTGCAGGGTGATCCAGTCTGAATATTCTCCTGATCTAATTGGCTGCAGGGTGATTCAGTCTGAATATTCTCCTGATCTGATTGGCTGCAGGGTGATCCAGTCTGAATATTCTCCTGATCTGATTGGCTGCAGGGTGATCCAGTCTGAATATTCTCCTGATCTGATTGGCTGCAGGGGGATCCCGTCTGAATATACTCCTGATCTGATTGGCTGCAGGGTGATCTAGTCTGAATATTCTCCTGATCTGATTGGCTGCAGGGTGATCTAGTCTGAATATTCTCCTGATCTGAATGGCTGCAGGGTGATCTAGGCTGAATATTCTAATGATCTGATTGGCTGCAGGGTGATCTAGTCTGAATATTCTCCTGATCTGATTGGCTGCAGGGTGATCTAGTCTTAATCGCCTTGTGATCTGATTGGCTGCAGGGTGATCTAGTCCTAATCGCCTTGTGATCTGATTGGCTGCAGGGTGATCTAGTCTGAATATTCTCATGATTTGATTGGCTGCAGAGTGATCTAGTCCTAATCGCCTTGTAATCTGATTGGCTGCAGGGTGATCTAGTCTGAATATTCTAATGATCTGACTGGCTGCAGGGTGATCTAGTCCTAATCGCCTTGTGATCTGATTGGCTGCAGGGTAATCTAGTCTGAATATTCTCATGATCTGATTGGCTGCAGAGTGATCTAGTCCTAATTGCCTTGTAATCTGATTGGCTGTAGGGTGATTTAGTCTGAATATTCTCATGATCTGATTGGCTGCAGGGTGATCTAGTCTGAATATTCTCCTGACCTGATTGGCTGCAGGGTGATCCAGTCTGAATAGTCTCCTGATCTGATTGGCTGCAGGGTGATCCAGTCTGAATATTCTCCTGATCTGATTGGCTGCAGGGTGATCCAGTCTGAATATTCTCCTGATCTGATTGGCTGCAGGGTGATCCAGTCTGAATATTCTAATGATATGACTGGCTGCAGGGTGATCTAGTCCTAATCCCACCTTGTGATCTGATTGGCTGCAGGGTGATCTAGTCTGAATATTCTCATGATCTGATTGGCTGCAGAGTGATCTAGTCTTAATCGCCTTGTGATCTGATTGGCTGCAGGGTGATCTAGGCTGAATATTTTCATGATCTGATTGGCTGCAGGGTGATCTAGTCCTAATCGCCTTGTAATCTGATTGGCTGCAGGGTGATCTAGTCCTAATCGCCTTGTGATCTGATTGGCTGCAGGGTGATCCAGTCTGAATATTCTCCTGATCTGATTGGCTGCAGGGTGATCCAGTCTGAATATTCTAATGATATGACTGGCTGCAGGGTGATCCAGTCTGAATATTCTAATGATATGATTGGCTGCAGGGTGATCTAGTCCTAATCACCTTGTGATCTGATTGGCTGCAGGGTGATCTAGTCTGAATATTCTCATGATCTGATTGGCTGCAGGGTGATCTAGTCTATCTCCGCCTGACCCTCTCCTCATCACCCTGCCATCTCTGTGCTGCACTCGTAGTCTGGGATGTGTCATGTGTTAGAGGGTAAGCTCTGTGGGCAGCTTCTCGTCTGGGGTCTGTCAGTGCAGTGAATAACCCCAGCTCCTTTCAGGGGACATCGGGGGAGGGGTCTCTGCTGGAGCCACAACCATCTCATGTCAGGACTTGTCCCTAATGACAGTGAGCTGAAGAAATCCTCCTGCGTGTTCCCCGGGAGGAGGGAGGGGGCGACAACCGGATCCTCTCCTCCTGCAGCTGGCGGCTCTGGGCAGAGGGCGCAGGAAGCAGCGGCGTGCAGGCTACCGCCATGAAATCTGCCCCATCCTCCCAGTCTCTGTTATCCTATAGTTTTTCCAGGCCGGAGCGTGGAGCGCGGCCAAAAATCTGTAAATACTGGAGGGACTGTATGGAAAATGAGGCCGAGTCATCCAACAGAGACCCTCCTCTGACGGGAAGGGGAGACATCACTGCTGTGTACTTACCTTCTGGTCTGTAAGAGACCTATGTGACCGCAACCCCCTCCCCCCACCACAGACATACCGCCATATGTGATGGGTATGTAAGGAATTACTGGTAATATGTGCATCTCAGTGATGTCACCGCTGATCTCTAGTGATGGATAGGCTGCATTCTCAGTGATGTCACCGCTGATCTCTAGTGATGGATAGGCGGCATTCTCAGTGATGTCACCGCTGATCTCTAGTGATGGATAGGCTGCATTCTCAGTGATGTCACCGCTGATCTCTAGTGATGGATAGGCGTCATTCTCAGTGATGTCACCGCTGATCTCTAGTGATGGATAGGCGGCATTCTCAGTGATGTCACCGCTGATCTCTAGTGATGGATAGGCGGCATTCTCAGTGATGTCACCGCTGATCTCTAGTGATAGGCGGCATTCTCAGTGATGTCACCGCTGATCTCTAGTGATGGATAGGCTGCATTCTCAGTGATGTCACCGCTGATCTCTAGTGATGCATAGGCGGCATTCTCAGTGATGTCACCGCTGATCTCTAGTGATGGATAGGCGGCATTCTCAGTGATGTCACCGCTGATCTCTAGTGATGGATAGGCTGCATTCTCAGTGATGTCACCGCTGATCTCTAGTGATGGATAGGCGGCATTCTCAGTGATATCACCGCTGATCTCTAGTGATGGATAGGTGGCATTCTCAGTGATGTCACCGCTGATCTCTAGTGATGGATAGGCGGCATTCTCAGTGATGTCACCGCTGATCTCTAGTGATGGATAGGCTGCATTCTCAGTGATGTCACCGCTGATCTCTAGTGATAAGCGGCATTCTCAGTGATGTCACCGCTGATCTCTAGTGATAGGCGGCATTCTCAGTGATGTCACCGCTGATCTCTAGTGATAGGCGGCATTCTCACTTCAGGATGTTGCTGATTTTCATCTTTCTGAGGTTCTGTGGGTTTTAATGTGTTAACCGTTCATTGTCTGCAGTGTAATAATTGGGAAGAATTCTCTCCAGGGATCGTCTGTAATGAGAATCAGGTGAACACTGGGGGGGAGGGGCAGGGGGTTATGACCTGACCTCTAATCCACTGCGGGTCCAGCTTCTCACGTGTTTGGCCTGGCGGCTGGTCATGTGGATGTCTGTTTCTGCTCTCTGATGGGCAGGTTTTTGGCCTTCTATTTGCAGTGTCTCGGTTCGGGGTGGCCCCAACGCTACGCTGGGTCCCCCGGACACCGTCAGGGTGTCACCACATGTTGCTGCTCTACGGAGGGACGGTAAGGCGTGGTGCACCCCAATGGGAAATAAGTCCAGAGAGTCAGGGTCTGCAGTAACCAGGGGGCTTCTTTACTGAAGGGATTCAGGTGCAAAACAGGCGAGGCATAGGTCTGGCTTCTCCAGTCTCCTCTCTAGGACGAGGCATAGGGCTGGCTTCTCCAGTCTTCTCCCTGAGACGAGGCATAGGGCTGGCTTCTCCAGTCTCCTCCCTGAGACGAGGCATAGGGCTGGCTTCTCCAGTCTCCTCCCTGAGACGAGGCATAGGGCTGGCTTCTCCAGTCTCCTCTCTAGGACGAGGCATAGGGCTGGCTTCTCCAGTCTCCTCCCTGAGACGAGGCATAGGGCTGGCTTCTCCAGTCTCCTCCCTGAGACGAGGCATAGGGCTGGCTTCTCCAGTCTCCTCTCTAGGACAAGGCATAGGGCCGGCTTCTCCAGTCTCCTCCCTGAGACGAGGCATAGGGCTGGCTTCTCCAGTCTCCTCTCTAGGACGAGGCATAGGGATGGCTTCTCCAGTCTCCTCCCTGAGACGAGGCATAGGGCCGGCTTCTCCAGTCTCCTCCCTGAGACGAGGCATAGGGCTGGCTTCTCCAGTCTCCTCCCTGAGACGAGGCATAGGGCCGGCTTCTCCAGTCTCCTCCCTGAGACGAGACATAGGGCCGGCTTCTCCAGTCTCCTCCCTGAGAGGAGGCATAGGGCCGGCTTCTCCAGTCTCCTCCCTGAGAGGAGGAATAGGGCTGGCTTCTCCAGTCTCCTCCCTGAGACGAGGCATAGGGCTGGCTTCTCCAGTCTCCTCCCTGAGACGAGGCATAGGGCCGGCTTCTCCAGTCTCCTCCCTGAGACGAGGCATAGGGGCGGCTTCTCCAGTCTCCTCCCTGAGTCGAGGCATAGGGCCGGCTTCTCCAGTCTCCTCCCTGAGACGAGGCATAGGGCCGGCTTCTCCAGTCTCCTCCCTGAGACGAGGCATAGGGCTGGCTTCTCAGTCTCCTCCCTGAGACGAGGCATAGGGCTGGCTTCTCCAGTCTCCTCCCTGAGACGAGGCATAGGGCTGGATTCTCCAGTCTCCTCCCTGAGAGGAGGAATAGGGCTGGCTTCTCCAGTCTCCTCCCTGAGACGAGGCATAGGGCCGGCTTCTCCCAGTCTCCTCCCTGAGACGAGGCATAGGGCTGGCTTCTCCAGTCTCCTCCCTGAGACGAGGCATAGGGCCGGCTTCTCAGTCTCCTCCCTGAGACGAGGCATAGGGCTGGCTTCTCAGTCTCCTCCCTGAGACGAGGCATAGGGCTGGCTTCTCAGTCTCCTCCCTGAGACGAGGCATAGGGCGCTTCTCAGTCCCCTGAGAGGCATAGGCTGGCTTCTCCAGTCTCCTCCCTGAGAGGAGGAATAGGGCTGGCTTCTCCAGTCTCCTCCCTGAGACGAGGCATAGGGCTGGCTTCTCCAGTCTCCTCCCTGAGACGAGGCATAGGGCTGGCTTCTCCAGTCTCCTCCCTGAGACGAGGCATAGGGCTGGCTTCTCCAGTCTCCTCCCTGGTAGAACGAGGTTCCGTCCTGAAGAAAGGCCTGATCTAGCTGTCCTTCTCTCAGAAGACTGATTCCCTGGGCAAAGGCTGGAGGCCCGGGGTCTGTGACAGTGTATCCCCCTTTCGGCATCCTTTTCTGATCACTCATGCAGTCTGGCAGAGTCCTTCCTACTAAGCACTGGTCCCTATCTGCAGAACACTAGGGGCTCTCCTTATATACAGTTTCCAACTGGAGAAGCACAGCCTAACAGAAACAATGATGCACTTTATGGCTTACATAGACTTGTATTGGGCCTCAACACAAATCAATGGGAATGACTAACAACCATCTAATAAAGCTAAACCAGACAGTCAGAAGTTCAGTGTCTGTGTTTTCCCTCCAAAACTCAGATTGCATGGTCCCTTATAGCAGCAGTGGAATATTAGTAGCTTCTCAGTGCACAGGATGGAAAGTCCTAAAGTCTTCTACAATTTGGTGCTATAACAGCAAATGAACAGGATATGTGACAGTGTAAACAACGGCATAAACCACAATGCAAGTTAACCCTTCAGAGTGCCAGAAAGTCGGGAGTTGATGACATAACAGCAGTAGGGGCAACTGTCCAGACTCTAAGGTATCCTTGCTCCAGGGAACTTCATATTCACTGACAGCAAGCAAATCAACAGGGGAAAACCCGCACGGGCTTCATGATGTGTTTTCTTCCTGCAGACGTGGGACGATGATCTGGAGAGGTCGTCAGAGGCCTGGGCGCAGCAGTGCCTGTGGGAGCACGGACCTAGCAACCTGATCATGTCCATCGGACAGAACCTGGCGGTGCACTGGGGCAGGTGAGGACGTGGCGGTGGACGGCCGTAGTCTGTGATGTCGCCGCTCTGTCGTTAACCCTTTGTTCTACTCTAGGTATCGATCGCCAGCATTTCACGTCCAGTCCTGGTACGACGAGGTGAAGGACTACACGTATCCGTACCCCCACGAGTGTAACCCCTACTGTCCAGAGCGGTGTTCCGGACCCATGTGCACCCATTACACCCAGGTAGGTGCATGCTAGGAGTGGTAGTCCATCGTCTGGTTCATACTTGGTCTGTTACGGGAAAGGGCAAGGTGCGGTGGGCAGTGGATGCTGGAAGTATTAGTCAATCATAGGGTTCCTGCTTGGGTTGGGGAGTGGTGTCTGTATCTGTGAGGATGTTGGGAGTTATCAGACTCCCACAGTTCAGGATGTTCCTGATTGATATACCTGCGGCCGCCCCGTTATCTGACCGCCCCTCCCCCGCCCGTCCCCACCTGCTGCCATTCATGTCGTCTTTTTCAGATTGTCTGGGCCACAACCACTAAAGTGGGCTGCGCGGTGAACATCTGCAAGAGGATGAACGTATGGGGAGAGATCTGGGAGAACGCCGTCTACCTCGTCTGCAACTATTCCCCAAAGTAAGAGCCCCCTCCCCCCCACAGAGGCACAAGCGGGCCTTTCATGCAGCTGCAAAACCATTCACCCGGCGTCTGTGAATCATCCTGCCATAGAAACACACGTCAGCCGTGTGCAGAGCAGTGGCTGTGACAGGGAGATAAGCGGCGCCACCAGATGATCCTCTGTGGCTTCCTGGAGTCTAATCTGAATATTCATCCGGGTCACAGGCGTTCAGGAGCTCACAGCAGCACAGAGGACTGCTGGACCCGCCGCACTAATGATATTTCTCGCTCCTTTTTTTAGGGGGAATTGGATTGGTGAAGCCCCTTATAAGAATGGCCGGCCATGCTCCGAGTGCCCCCCCAGCTATGGAGGCAACTGCAAAAATAACCTCTGCTACAAAGGTAAAGGTCTGAGATGTTCCTGGGGCGAGTGTCCTCGAGACGTGGAAAACGTGGAGATAATGACCCCCCAAACTGAAATCAGATCCCCAAATCTGCTCTTCCCGGGGGTTCTAAGCTTTCCACAGAACAGGAACAACAAGGAGATCTGGTTTATGTGCTCTGCCTGTCAGTATTTACTGACATATAGCATTCTATTCACTAGTAATAACAGGCAAGCTGCTCTGTCCTCCTCCGCTCCATCTTTCACTCAATTCTTCCCTCTGTCCCTCTCTACATCTTTTGCTCCTCCTTCCTCTTCCTCCATCTTTTCTATCTTCCTTCTTTGCTTCTTCTTTCTTGGCGACCTCCACTCCTCCCTTGTTCTTTTCTCTCTGTCCTCCACTCCACCCTTCTCTCTTCCCTCCATCCTTCACACCATCTTCCTTTCTGTCCTTTCCTCCATCCTTCTCCCCGATCCTCCCTCATCTCTCTGTCCTTCACCTCTATCTTCCCTCATCTCTCCATCCTTCTCCCCGATCTTCTCTCATCTCTGTCCTTCACCTCTATCTTCCCTCATCTCTCCAACCTTCTCCCCGATCCTCCCTCATCTCTCCATCCTTCTCCCCGATCCTCCCTCATCTCTCCATCCTTCTCCCCGATCCTCCCTCATCTCTCCATCCTTCTCCCCGTTCCTCCCTCATCTCTCTGTCCTTCACCTCTATCTTCCCTCATCTCTCCATCCTTCTCCCCGATCCTCCCTCATCTCTCTGTCCTTCACCTCTATCTTCCCTCATCTCTCCATCCTTCCCCCGTTCCTCCCTCATCTCTCTGTCCTTCACCTCTATCTTCCCTCATCTCTCCATCCTTCTCCCCGTTCCTCCCTCATCTCTCTGTCCTTCACCTCTATCTTCCCTCATCTCTCCATCCTTCTCCCCGATCTTTTCTTGTTCTGTCCTTCACTCTGTCCTTTCCTCCATCCTTCTCTCTGTCCTCATGTTCCTGTCGGCAGGCGTCATCAGTCACTACTCCGATAGGCTCAGTTTGGTTCTGACTGCTGATCCACAACCAGATATTGAGGTTCCCATGATGGTGGGGGAGGGGTCTGCCTCATTATTTTCACAATAAATCCCTGGAATCTGCCCACAGTTCGTGGATTTCGTGCCTTTTACACATTTTGGTCTCTTATGTAATTTCCATTAAGTCTTCATCCGCCCGGTGCTGTGCCAGAATCCGCCTGGTGGTTTATGCGCTGCCTTAAAGGCACCGTGAGATTTATTGGAGCAGTGTCGGATCACTCCTGACGAGTGCAGATGACGCATTGTATCCTATAGGACCCAGTGCTGTATACCTCCCACACTGGGCTCCAGACCATCTCGTACGGTGTGTTATGCGGTTTTCCTGCCATGTGCTGCTGGCCCTTTAAATTCATCATCTTCATCAATGGCGCTCTCTACAGGACATTACCTTCCATCGCGGTTTTGTTGACAGAGTAAATGAGAAGCAGATTTTCCAGAACCTTCTCTGTCTGCACCTCCTGTGGTTATTCCTGGTGCTGCTCATGATTTGCCACGTCCTGGGCCAGACATCCCCAATTCCGAGGTCCATGGTCGCTGTTCGTCTTGTGTGCGACGTTCAACTGATCATAACATGTCCTGTCCTTGTCTTGCAGGTGACAAGCGTGCAGGAGCGGCAGAGACCTATGAGACCAATGAGATCGAATCTCCTCGTGTCCCTGAAGAGACGCTGATCTGGGTGCACGAAAAGATCAACAAACCCAAAGTGGTGCCAAAAACAACGCAGCCGACCGCCGAGAACCTCATGAGTAAGAGCCCAGATTTATTATAGGAAACATGGCTGCAGTGCGAGACTTAGGGGGATCGAGCCACAGAACAGTGACATCAGTGAGAATGCCGCTTATCACTAGAGATCAGCGGTGACATCACTGAGAATGCCGCCTATCCGTCACTAGAGATCAGCGGTGACATCACTGAGAATGCCGCCTATCCATCACTAGAGATCAGCGGTGACATCACTGACAATGCCGCCTATCCATCACTAGAGATCAGCGGTGACATCATGACAATGCCGCCTATCCATCACTAGAGATCAGTGGTGCATCACTGACAATGCCGCCTATCCATCACTAGAGATCAGCAGTGACATCACTGAGAATGCCGCCTATCCATCACTAGAGATCAGCGGTGACATCACTGACAATGCCGCCTATTCCATCACTAGAGATTCAGCGGTGACATCACTGACAATGCCGCCTATCCATCACTAGAGATCAGCGGTGACATCACTGACAATGCCGCCTATCCATCACTAGAGATCAGTGGTGACATCACTGACAATGCCGCCTATCCACCTAGAGATCAGCGTGACATCACTGGAATGCCGACTATCCATCACCAGAGATCAGCGTGACATCACTGAGAATGCGAGCCTATCCATCACCAGAGATCAGCGGTGACATCACTGAGAATGCAGCCTATCCATCACCAGAGATCAGCGGTGACATCACTGAGAATGCAGCCTATCCATCACAGAGATCAGCGGGACATCACTGAGAATGCAGCCTATCCATCTCTAGAGATCAGCGGTGACATCACTGAGAATGCAGCCTATCCATCACTAGAGATCAGCGGTGACATCACTGAGAATGCAGCCTATCCATCACTAGAGATCAGCGGTGACATCACTGAGAATGCAGCTATCCATCACTAGAGATCAGCGGTGACATCACTGAGAATGCAGCCTATCCATCACTAGAGATCAGCGGTGACATCACTGAGATGCAGCCTATCCATCACTAGAGATCAGCGGTGACATCACTGAGAATGCAGCCTATCCATCACTAGAGATCAGCGGTGACATCACTGAGAATGCCGCCTATCCATCACTAGAGATCAGCGGTGACATCACTGAGAATGCAGCCTATCCATCACTAGAGATCAGCAGTGACATCACTGAGAATGCAGCCTATCCATCACTAGAGATCAGCGGTGACATCACTGAGAATGCCGACTATCCATCACTAGAGATCAGCGGTGACATCACTGAGAATGCCGCCTATCCATCACTAGAGATCAGCGGTGACATCACTGAGAATGCCGCCTATCCATCACAAGAGATCAGCGGTGACATCACTGAGAATGCCGCCTATCCATCACTAGAGATCAGCGGTGACATCACTGAGAATGCCGCCTATCCATCACTAGAGATCAACGGTGACATCACTGAGAATGCAGCCTATCCATCACTAGAGATCAGCAGTGACATCACTGAGAATGCAGCCTATCCATCACTAGAGATCAGCGGTGACATCACTGAGAATGCAGCCTATCCATCACTAGAGATCAACGGTGACATCACTGAGAATGCAGCCTATCCATCACTAGAGATCAGCGGTGACATCACTGAGAATGCAGCCTATCCATCACTAGAGATCAGCAGTGACATCACTGAGAATGCAGCCTATCCATTCACTAGAGATCAGCAGTGACATCACTGAGAATGCAGCCTATCCATCACTAGAGATCAGCGGTGACATCACTGAGAATGCAGCCTATCCATTCACTAGAGATCAGCAGTGACATCACTGAGAATGCCGACTATCCATCACTAGAGATCAGCGGTGACATCACTGAGAATGCCGACTATCCATCACTAGAGATCAGCGGTGACATCACTGAGAATGCCGCCTATCCATCACTAGAGATCAACGGTGACATCACTGAGAATGCAGCCTATCCATCACTAGAGATTAGTGGTGACATCACTGAGAATACATTTTCTTGATATAGAATTTTTCTTTTTCAGCCCAAGTCATCAAATGTGAGACAAGGATGAGGGATAAGTGTAAAGGATCCACCTGCAACAGGTACAAACTCTCTGCAATCTGTTGGCATGCACTCCTACATTCTTCCTGCCGTGTTCCTGCCTCCTTACTATTTTCTTCCTGTCCTTTCCTGCAGTTTTCCTGCCCTCGTCCCACCTACTTCCCACCTTCTTCCTGCCCTCTTCCCATCTTCTTCCTGTCCTTTCCTGCCCTCTCCCTGCCTTCTTTCTACACTCTTCCTGCACTCTTCCCACCTTCTTCCTCCCCTCTTCCTGCCTTCTTTCTACACTCTTCCTGCACTCTTCCCACCTTCTTCCTGTCCTTTCCTGCCCTCTTCCTCCCCTCTTCCTGCCTTCTTTCTACACTCTTCCTGCACTCTTCCCACCTTCTTCCTGTCCTTTTCTGCCCTCTTCCTCCCCTCTTCCTGCCTTCTTTCTACACTCTTCCTGCCCTCTTCCCACCTTCTTCCTGTCCTTTCCTGCCCTCTTCCTCCCCTCTTCCTGCATTCTTTCTACACTCTTCCTGCACTCTTCCCACCTTCTTCCTGTCCTTTCCTGCCCTCTTCCTCCCCTCTTCCTGCCTTCTTTCTACACTCTTCCTGCCCTCTTCCCACCTTCTTCCTGTCCTTTCCTGCCCTCTTCCTCCCCTCTTCCTGCATTCTTTCTACACTCTTCCTGCACTCTTCCCACCTTCTTCCTCCCCTCTTCCTGTCATCTTCCTGCCCTCAGTCTCCCTCTAGATTTTCATACACTACCTCAGACAGCCAATATCTGTAAAATATGAAATATTAGAAGGGGAGGAGGGGGATGCAGCTGCAGCTTCTCTCTCTGTGCTTGGGAGACTGCATACTTTGAGAGGGGAGGGAGAGCAACAGGAGCAGATATCTGATTGGCTCACAGCATGGAGCACAGCTCTGACATCACACCAGGAAGAGCCCGCCCCCTCATCCTGAGCAGAGGGAGAAAAAATACCCAAACACTGCTGCTGGTTCCCCCTGGGGCGGTGCAGATATCTGGGGCAGAGGGATCCTTTGCTGAGTGTCCAGGTAACTGGTGCTGAGGCATGAGGTTTCTGTACCTCGTGCCGCTCTCGTAGCTTCTTATGAATATTTTGCTGACATTCCAGGCAGGACGGACAGATTTACACTGCAGATATTCTTCGCTCACTGAAATCCACAGAGAAGAATATTTTGGGCCGGCGGCGGTGCGCCCCCTTCCTCCCCACTCCCTCCTCACTCGCTGCCCATACTTCACCCCACATTCTTCATGCAGATTAATAGGTCTGTACTGGGGATGTGAATTCGGGGGTAACCACGGTGACATAACAATCTGTAGAGGGAAGAAGAGGCTCAGTCATCGCCGGCGCTGAGTCACGGGGCACATATGGCGCTGGTGGTATAATCCACTGGCTGTTCATGGGGGGCAGAGCTGAGGTGGCAAAATAAACACTATGTCCTCGTTCCACTTCACTCGTCAGGACAATATTTCTACACGTGGAGGCATCAGACCCCCTACAGATCATCTTCACTTAAAGGGGGTCTCCAGACATGTACTATAATGTATGAATAATCTGTAATAATCTGTACTAATCCATTATAATCTACTAATCTATCAGTAATCTGTAATAATCTATTATAATTTACTATACTCTATCGATAATAATTATAAAGTGCCACCATTTCTCAGTAATCTGTAATAATCTGTAATAATCTGTGCTCGGTTCATTGCTTTTTCTTCGGTTCCAGGTATTTCTGTCCCTCCGGCTGTGCAAATAAGAAGGTGAAGGTCTTTGGGACCCTGTTCTATGAAAGCGTAAGTGTCTCCTGGAGATAATGTTCTTCCCTGTGCCCCTCTCCCCTATGCCCCTCCCTCCTGTGCCCCTCCCCCTTGTGCCCTGCCTCCTGTGTGTCCCTCCCCCGCGTGCCCTGCCTCCTGTGCCCCACCCTCCTGTGCCCCTCCCTCCTGTGTCCCTCCCCCGCGTGTCTCTCCCCCTTGTGCCCTGCCTCCTGTGCCCCCCCTCCTGTGTCCCTCCCTCCTGTGTCCCTCCCTCTGTGCCCCTCCTCCTGTGCCCCACCCTCCTGTGTCCCTCCCTCTGGTCCCTCCCCCTTGTGCTCGCCCTCCTGTGCCCCTCCCTCCTGTGTCCCTCCCCCGCGTGCCTCTCCCCCTTGTGCCCTGCCTCCTGTGCCCACCCTCCTGTGTCCCTCCCTCCTGTGTCCCTCCCTCCTGTGTCCCTCCCTCCTGTGTCCCTCCCTCTGTGCCCCACCTCCTGTGTCCCTCCCTCCTGTGTCCCTCCCCCTTGTGCTCGCCTCCTGTGCCCCCCTCCTGTCCCCACCCTCCTGTGTCCCTCCCGTGTACCCTCCCCTTGTGCCGCCCTCCTTGCCTCCTCTGTGTCCTCCCTCCTGTGACCCTCCCCCTTGTGCTCTCCCTCCTGTGCCCTCCCCCTGTGCCCTGCCTCCTGTGGCCCCTCCCTCCTGTGTCCCTCTCCCCCGCGTGCCCTCCCTCCTGTGCCCCTCGCCCTATGCCCTTCCCCCGTGTGCCCCTCCCTCGCTCACATTTCCTGCTGTTGCGCCCCCTAGATGTCCAGCCTGTGCAGAGCGGCCATACATTATGGGGTCATTGACAACAATGGCGGTCTGGTGGACATCACCCGGAAGGGCGGCTGCAGTTCTTGTAAAGTCCACCAGGAACGGCGTGGAGTCACTGAGGTAAGTTGCGACATTTTCTGTTTGTCCGTAGATTCCCAGAATTCCCAGAGCTGACAATTGTTTTTTTTTTTTCCCTACGTAAATTTAAAACCCGGAAATTCATTCCTGTGTCAAAAGTGACAGGTGAGGACGGAGAGCCCCCCGGGGGGTACATGGGGGTCTATACACAGGATAAGAGGGTATATATTGGGGTGTAATTTAGGGGTATATATTGGGGTGTATATTAGGGGTATATATGGGGTGTACATTACAGGGTATATTGGGGGTGTACATTACTAGGGTATATATTGGGGTGTACATTACAGGGTATATATTGGGGTGTACATTTGTGGTATATATTGGGGTGTATATTGGGGGTATATATTGGGTGTATATTGGGGGGTATATATTGGGGGGTATATTGGGGTGTACATTAGTGGTATATATTGGGGGGTATATTGGGGTGTATTTATAGGGTATATATTGGGGGTATATTGGGTGTATATTGGGGTGTATATTAGTGTATTATTGGGGGTATATTAGTGTATATTGGGTATATGGGGTATTTGGGGTGTATATTGGGTGTATATTAGTGGTATATATTGGGGTATATTGGGGTGTATATTGGGGTGTATATTGGTATATATTGTGGTATATATTGGGGTATATATTTGGTGTATATTGGGGTGTATTATTGGGGTGTATATTAGTGGTATATATATATGGGGTGTATATTATATTAGTGGTATATATTAGGGTATATATTATATGGTATATATTGGGGGGTATATTGTGGTATATATTGGGGTGTATATTAGTGGTATATATTGGGGTGGTATATTGGGTGTATATGTATATTGGGGTGTATATTGGGGTGTATATTAGTGGTATATATATATTGGGGTATATTGGGGTGTATATGGGGTGTATATTAGTGGTATATATTGGGGTGTATGGGGTGTATATTGGGGTGTATATTGGGGGGTATATTAGTGGTATATATTGGGGTTGTATATTGGGGTGTATATTAGTGGTATATATTGGGTGTATAGTGGTATATATGGGATATATTGTGTACATTAGTGGGTATATTGGGGTGGTATATTAGGGTATATTTGGGTATAGGGTATATTGGGGTATAGTATTATATATTGGGGTGTTATATTGGGGTATATATTGGTGTATATTGGGGGTATTGGGGTGTATAATTGGGTGTATATTAGGGTATATATATTGGGGTGTATATTGGGGTATATATTGGGGGTGAATATTAGTGTATATATTGGGGTGTATATTGGGGTGTAATATTGGGGTGTAGGGGTGTATTATGGTATATAGGGGTGTATATTGTGGTATATATTGGGGGTATATTGGGGGTGTATATGGTATATGGTATATATTGGGGTGTATATTGGGGTATATTGGGGTATTGGGGTTATTGTATATTTTGGGGTATTAGTATATTGGGGTATATTGGGGGGGTGTATATTGGGATATATGGGTGTATATTAGTGGTATATATTGGGGTGTATATTGGGGTTATGTTATAGTGTATATATTGGGGTATATTATTATATTAGGGTATATTGGGTGGGGTATATATCATTGGGGGTATATATTGGGGTGTATATTAGTGGTATATATTGGGGTATATTTGGGTGTATATTAGTGGTAATATATTGGGGTGTATATTGGGGGTATATATTGGGGTGTATATTGGGTATATATTGGGGGGTGGGTGCATATATATTGGGGGGTGTATATTGGGGTGTATATTGGGATATAATACCTCCCCTCCATCCCCCCTCAGTGCAGACAATTGACTGTTACTCCACGGTGGCGGAGATCTGTCCGTACGAGAAGCCAGCCAAGCACTGTCCCAGGTAAGGTGTGTGGGGGATGGGATCTGTGGGCGAGCAGAGGGGGTAACGGGGAGGATTTCACCTGATGCCCGGTATTAACCGTTTCCTCTCCCTGCGCAGGTTCTCCTGCCCCAGCCACTGTAAGGATGAGCCCTCGCACTGGGCGCCCGTCATCGGCTCCAATGTTTATGCAGATGTAAGTAGTCACGGGTCCAGTGCAGAGTACACAGACGGATGAGGCCAGCCTCGTACTGCCACATTCCTGACATATCCCCATCATTCACAGCCCATTCCCCATCACTGACATCCGGACATAAACTGTCCCCGACAGACGCGACCGCAGAACGTTCTGTCCTGGATTATAATAACAGAGCAGCGGAGTGAGTGCAGCTCTGGATGTGACTGGAGTATAAGAGGGATGGATCAGTGATATCCATGAGTTATTGGCAGGGGGGCAGCGCGGTGATGACTCCACAAGATGGCGGCCTCCGCAGTGCGAGTCCTGGCGGTCATATGAGCGCATGTTAGGAAACCGTCCTTCTGGGTGGGTTCCTAATGGGGGTCATTAGCCATTAATATGGGGGGGTCATAGGGCCAGTCCTATAACCTTAAATGAAAAGCTTTGTGTTTCAATTCCTCACCATTTTCAGTATCTCTGTTTGCTGTCAGTGAATGGAAGTATTTATTGTTTACATCCATATCCTCACAGAATTCTTCTTACAGCTGAGAGTTTGTTACAATTGTGTCCAGTCTCAAAACTTGTTCACAGCCTGGGCTCCAGTCTGATACATTGTAACAATCTCCCAGGAGTCTGAGGATTGTCTAGACTGATACATTGTAACAATCTCCCAGGAGGCTGAGGATTGTCTAGACTGATACATTGTGACAATCTCCCAGGAGTCTGAGGATTGTCTAGACTGATACATTGTGACAATCTCCCAGGAGTCTGAGGATTGTCTAGACTGATACATTGTGACAATCTCCAGGAGTCTGAGGATTGTCTAGACCGAATAACATCTTGATAACCAAATCTCCCAGGAGTCTGAGGATTGTCTAGACTGATACATTGTAACAATCTCCCAGGAGTCTGAGCATTGTCTAGACTGATACATTGTGACAATCTCCCAGGAGGCTGAGGATTGTCTAGACTGATACATTGTGACAATCTCCCAGGAGTCTGAGGATTGTCTAGACCGATACATTGTAACAATCTCCCAGGAGGCTGAGGATTGTCTAGACTGATACATTGTGACAATCTCCCAGGAGTCTGAGGATTGTCTAGACCAGGGATCAGCAACCTTTGGCCCTCCAGCTGTTGTGAAACTACAACTCCCAGCATGCTCCTTCCACTTGTGTGGGAGTTTCACAACACCTGGAGTGCCGGAGGTTGCTGAGCACTGGTCTAGACAGATACATTTACATCAGTCAGGAACTGAGGATTGTCCAGACTGATACATTGTACAATCTCCCAGGAGTCTGAGGATGTCTAGACTGATACATTGTAACAATCTCCCAGGAGTCTGAGGATTGTCTAGACCAGGGATCAGCAACCTTTGGCCCTCCAGCTGTTGTGAAACTACAACTCCCAGCATGCTCCTTCCACTTGTGTGGGAGTTTCATAACACCTGGAGTGCCGGAGGTTGCTGAGCACTGGTCTAGACAGCTACATTGTTACAATCAGTCAGGAAACTGAGGATTGTCCAGACTGATACATTGTAACAAACCCTCAGCTGTGTACAGATCCACCTGAAGCCCCAGACCCATGTGATGTGGTTTCCAGCAGCGGCGCCGTGTCCTGTTATACTGGCACCCAGCATGGGGTCGGATATTTTGGCCGGACTGTTCCATGACGCCGCACGGGGCGGACACTTCCCCTGTGAAACTTGTAGAAGAATGGCTGAGATTTTCTTCCCAGCACAAGGAGCCAGATTTAGAGCGGCAGCAGTGTGGCCCCTGATACAGCTGCAGCCGACTCTGCCCTTGTAAGGAGATGAAGCCTCTGCCAGAACACAGCACGAAGCCGATCCGGAGTAAACATCCCGCCGGGTTCTAGATCAGGCCCTTCTATATCAGTCTGTGACAACCTCTAACTCACCTTTTAGTTGTCAGACCCTTGAGTAATGACATTCTCTTCTTTTCCAGACGTCCAGCATTTGTCGGACGGCCGTGCACGCCGGTGTCATTAAGGATGAGGCCGGGGGATACGTGGATGTGATGCCCGTGGACAGGAAAAATCATTATTTTAGCTCCAATAAAAACGGGATCCAATCAGAGAGGTAATGAGGGCTTAAAGGGCCTGTCCACCTTTGATAAAGTTTGTGGCTGCTCCTGTGGTCTTGTAGTCCATGCCCCCATCATTGCTTTCCAAGGTGGTCTCCTCCAGACATTGCTCAGTCACCCAGCTTCACGTAGAAATCTGCTGCCATACTGGTGTCAGTCTTCACTGAAGTTCTAGAGTTCTATTCATGAACCAGGGGGCTCAGGATGAACAGGGCTGTTCTGACTGTTTGCTTTGTATTCCAGCATTAAGAACCGCAAAGAAGGCAAATCTTTCCGCATTTTTGCCGTGAAGCAATAATAGGAAATTCAATGGCGGGATCTTCACGAACTTTGAGGAGGCCGAACATCCCCCATCTCGTCTGACTTCTGGAATCGGGTCACCTCACATCTATCTCCTGAATGACATCACCATATTCAGCCCCGAGGGGTCGTACGGCGACCGGACCTGGATTCCAGGTCATTACAGGGCAGTGCACAGAAGTGTGCGTCCCCCGAAGCCCCTCCCACAACTCTGCGGCGACCACTCCGCGACCTCCGCCATTCCATAAAGAACTTAAAGCCAAATATTGGGCCGGGGACTGGCGGGCGTGTCCCCTGGGTGTTGTACATTTTCACCTTTTGTATTGTGTATACAGCAGTGCTGGTTATTTTATATTTGGGGTAATATTCCCTCTGTATATATATATATATATTCTCTTCTATGTATGTGCCGTGGATGAAGGGGCCGCGCGGGGTTAACCACTCCTTCCCCTTTAATGACTTCATCCATGACATATATGTAAAGTGTTTGTACATATGAATCGCCTGGCTCTGTGCCCGGTCCTTGTCCTCTGGTCGGGGGAGGAGGTGGTAAAAGGTGGTCTTAAGATCACAGGAAGACCCTCAGCCCCCCCAATAAAATATTTAAGCAGCGAGTCTGCATTGTGCTCACAGTGAAGCCCAAGTCGTCGAGCGTAATCACTGTATAATGAGACAGTCTGCAGCTTTCTAATAGACTGCTATATTTACTGGTCACCATTCACTGACAGCAAGCAGAGGTTCTAGAAATGCTGAGGAATTAGAATACAAAGTCTATTAGGAAGATGTAGAACGTCTCATTTATCAAGGATTAAACTTTTATTTAATTAAGACTGGACACATTTCAGTGAATTTCATCCATAAATTACACATTTACCCCTAAATCCTATCTCGTTCTGCTCCCACAGGAAACACATGACTTTAGTCTATATTAACTCCACCAGCAGAATAGTGAGTGCAGCTCTGGAGTATAATACAGGATGTAACTCAGGATCAGTACAGGATAAGTAATGTATGTACACAGTGAACCCATCAGCAGAATAGTGAGTGCAGCTCTGGAGTATAATACAGGATGTAACTCAGGATCAGTACAGGATAAGTAATGTATGTACACAGTGACTGCACCAGCAGAATAGTGAGTGCAGCTCTGGAGTATAATACAGGATGTAACTCAGGATGTAACTCAATGGAAGTCTGTATTCTGATCTCTATAGTGACAGCTATAACATGAAAGGGCAGAGAATTTTGTATGCAATGTTGTAATAAATTTGGTGAAGAAAATCAGCTCTAATGACTTCTTATTGTGTTTGTTATAAAATGGAATCGAAAAATGCTAAATACTATAATACTGCTCCTATGTACAAGAATATAACTACTATAATACTGCTCCTATGTACAAGAATATAACTACTATAATACTGCTCCTATGTACAAGGATATAACTACTATAATACTGCTCCTATGTACAAGATATAACTACTATAATACTGCTCCTATGTACAAGGATATAACTACTATAATACTGCTCCTATGTACAAGAATATAACTACTATAATACTGCTCCTATGTACAAGGATATAACTACTATAATACTGCCTCCTATGTACAAGATATAACTACTATAATACTGCTCCTATGTACAAGAATATAAACTACTATAATACTGCCTCCTATGTACAAAGAATATAACTACTATAATACTGCTCCTATACAAGAATATAACTACTATATACTGCCCCTATATATAACTACTATAATACTGCTCCTATGTACTATAACTACTATAATACTGCTCCTATGTACAAGAAAATATAACTACTATAATACTGCTCCTATGTACAAGATATAACTACTATATAATACTGCTCCTATGTACAAGAATATAACTACTATAACATATATAGATACTGCTCCTATGTACAAGAATATAACTACTATAATACTGCTCTATGTACAAGAATATAACTACTATAAACTGCTCCTATGTACAAGAATTACTGCTATAATACTGCTCCTATGTACAAGAATATAACTATATATATACTGCTCCTATGTACAAGAATATACTAAATACTGCTATATGTATAACTACTGAAATACTGCTCCTATGTACAAGAATATAACTACTATAAGTCTGCTCCTATACATATAACTATAATACTGCGCTCCTATGTACAGAAATACTAACTACTATATACTGCCTATGTACAAGAATATAAACTACTATATATACTGCTCCTATGTACAAGATATAACTACTGCTCCTATGTACAAGAATATAACTACTGCTCCTATGTATATACAACTACTATAATACTGCTCCTATGAATATAACTACTAATAATACTGCTCTTGTATAACTACTATAATACTATGTACAAGAATATACTACTATAATACTGCCTCCTATGACAAGAATATATATAAAATACTGTACAAGAATATAACTACTATAATGCTCCTATGTACAAGAATATACTACTATAATACTGCTCCTATGTACAAGAATATAACTACTATAATACTGCTCCTATGTACAAGAATATAACTACTATAATACTGCTCCTATGTACAAAGAATATAAACTATGTAAAGAATACTGCTCCTATGTACAAGAATATAACTACTATAACTACCTTCCTATATGTACAAGAAAGAATATAACTACTATAATACTGCTCTATGTAAAGAATATAACTACTATAATACTGCTCCTATGTACAAGAATATAACTACTATATACTGCTCTATGTACAAGAATATAACTATATAATACTGCTCCTATGTACAAAATATAACTACTTATAATACTGTATGTACAAGATAAAACTACTATATATACTGCTCCTATGTAGAATATAACTACTATAATACTGCCCTATGTACAAGAATATAACTACTATAATACTGCTCCTATGTACAAGAATATAACTACTATAAATACTGCTCTATGTACAAGAATATAACTACTATATACTGTCCTATGTACAGGATATAACTACTATAATACTGCCTCCTATGTACAAGAAAAATACTACTATAATAATACTGCTCCTATGTACAAGAATATAACTACTATAATACTGCTCCTATGTACAAGAATATAACTACTATAATACTGCTCCTATGTACAAGAATATAACTACTATAATACTGCTCCTATGTACAAGAATATAACTACTATAATACTGCCTCCTATGTACAAGAATAATAACTACTATAATACTGCCTCTATGTAACAAGAATATAACTACTATAATACTGCTCCTATGTACAAGAATATAACTACATAATACTGGCTGACTATGTACTACTGCTCCTATGTACAAGAATATAACTACTATAATACTGCTCCTATGTACAAGAAATATAACTAATACTATAATACTGCTCCTATGTACAAGATATAACTACTATAATACTGCCTCCTATGTACAAATATAACTACTATAATACTGCTCCTATGTACAAGATATAAACTACTATAATACTGCTCCTATGTAAAGAAATAACATATAATATGCTACTATAACTACTATAATACTGCTATGTACAAGAATATAACTACTATAAATACTGCTCCTATGTACAAGAATATAACTACTATAATACTGCTCCTATGTACAAGAATATAACTACTATAATACTGCCTCCCTATGTACAAGAATATAACTACTATAGTAACTGCCTCCTATGTACAGATATAACTACTATAATACTGCTATGTACAAGAATATATGCCTCCGTCATCTAGCTGCTCTGGTGTATACGAACAGCCGGAGCTGTGAGTGACAGGAGGACATCCAGTTGGAGGCTCGGTCAGTGCAGTGGGAACATCTGGTTTGAATACTGCGGATCTTTGCTGGATATTTAGTGACCTTGAGCCAAAGTAAATAATACCGCTCCTCATCCTCCTCATCCTCTGCCTCCAGGAGTAAACTGAATTGCTATCATTGGATGTTATTTTCTTGTGTCCACATTCAAGCAGAATCTGCCAGAGCCATAACTCAATGTGAACCCTGTGGAGGGGGCTCTAAGATCAGGGGCCCCTCCTAGCTGATAATCACAGTCACATAGAAAGACTAAATTGTCATTGGCTTTAGGGGCAGCCGTCTGGCATTGCTGGCTTCTCGCATTAGGAATAGCTGTGGCCTGGACATGCAGAACGGGAACACCGTGTCTCTCCTGTCACTGCCCGGGTCTGCTGCTCAGGGGTTACAGCACTCTGGGGGTTAATATGACATCACGGTGGCGCGGTGTCACATCTGTCCTCAGCCATAAGGCAGTGATGGCTAACCTCTGGCTGTGGTAAAACTACAACTCCCAGCATGTCCTGGTAATGCCCCTCCAAAACAGGATAGCGCTATAATGTAGCCGGCTGCTCCAGAGAGATGAGAGCAGCTTTCCCCAACATTGTATCTGTGCAGATCCTCCGGTGATACAATGTGCAGCATACACTTCCCCCGACCCCCTCGCACCGCTGACACCCGGCAGGTGGAGGCTGCCTTCACCTCCACACATGGCTTCTGTCTGACACTGGACACCGTCCAAGAAGCTGAGGAGAAGAGACACTGCTGCTGGAAAACTGGAAGCCACTGTGAACAGAGCCTACATACAGTGCAAGCACCGACCCCCTCACCTCAACCCACAGGGGGCCCGAAACCTACACTAACTCCACTGACAGAGGAGCGAGGAGTCCTCTGAACTTAATGACACCGCATGGAAAAAGTATGGAGGGCCTCTGAAGAACGCACAGGAAAGA